>ML318304.1:0-27881 GCA_005239505.1 Nicotiana paniculata
ATTCAACTATGCAATTTAGTCTTGCATCATACGCGGGACATGATCCTTGACATGTCGAACTAAACGAGTATACGTACGCGTGACTCGCATTGAGGTAATTATTTAGTTAATAGAATAATAATAAAGGTTAAAAACAAAAATATATCCTAAAAGTGAGTAATTAAACAATTTAAGCCAAGTTTAATCATTAAGCGACCGTGCTAGAACCACGGAATTCGGGAGTGCCTAACACCTTCTCCCGGGTTAACAGAATTCCTTACCCGGATTTCTGGTTCGCAGACAATTTAAACAGAGTCAAAATTCCTCAATTTGGGATTTAAACCGGTGACTTGGGACACCAAATAAACTATTCCAAGTGGCGACTCTAAAAAAAAATAAAATATTCCCATTTCGAATAATGTCACTTTAAGTGGAAAAACTTCCATACCCCTTTGGGGCGTATAAAAAAGGGAGGTGTGACAATTGTAACACCCAATTCGAAGTAACAAAGGATAGATATAGAATCATACCTTAACGATTGATGTGTGTTTGTCGGATGAAGTGCACCACGAAAATCGAATCTGTGCAGATTTGTGTTGTGTGGGTGAAGATGTGTGTGTTAATCTATGTGTTTTGGTGTGAGTATGCGAGAAAATCTGTGTTGGTTGTGTTTTTGGGAGTGGAAACTTGCTTGAGAGAGGGTTGGGAGATGTAAAAATAAGAAGATGGAACTTACTTGGTGTTTGGTGTGCGTTTTAGTCAATAATCCCGGGCACCTTGGCGTTAGCCAGGCATTAGAGCTGAAACGCGCAGACCAACCTGGCGTTAGCCAAGCGTTAGATCTGAAATGCCCAGACCAACCTGGTGTTAGCCAGGCGTTAGGGGCTTGTCGCCTGATGCCCCCTGGCGTTAGCCAGGCGTTAGGGGCTTGTCACATGATGCCCCCTGGCGTTAGCCCCACTTTCCGTCATGCTAAAACACTGCTCCTATCACCCGAATGCACTTACAAGCTCGTTAGTACCTATAATTACACAAAATACTTCTAGCTATGCAAAGATTTACTAAGCATTGGGTTGCCTCCCAATAAGCGCCTTAGTTAATGTCGTGGCACGATGATACAATAAGTCAATAGGTTGCCTCCTATGAAGCGCCTGATTTAACGTCGCGGCACGACGCAGAATATCGCCTCACTCATCAGCGAGCACGACTTTGGTCTTCTCACGATTTATGGTACCACCCCAATAGTGTTTGACTCGATGTACATTCACTAAAAATTTTCTTTCACCATGTATAGCTCGCAACTTAAGTGCACCATATGGGGTGACTCTCACTATATCAAATGGGCCTGACCATCTCGATTTCAGCTTTCCAGGAAACAGTCTAAGCCTAGAATTGAATAATAATACATGTTGGCGTGGCTCAAAATGACGCGTATTTATATGTTTGTCATGCCATCTCTTGGTCTTTTGTTTGTAGAGTTTGGAATTTTCGTATGAGTGCAACCTGAACTCATCCAACTGTAGCAATATTTTCTCACTCGCGGCTTCAAGGTTCATATTTAGCTTCTTGATGGCCCAATACGCCTTGTGTTCAAGCTCTACGGGCAAGTGACATGCCTTCCCATAGACCATCTTGTACGGTGATGCCCCAATTGGTGTTTTGTATGTTGTTCTGTATGCCTATACGGCATCATCTAACTTAGCAGCCCAATCTTTCGTGTTCACACTCACCGTTTTCTCTAATATTTACTTGATTTCTCTATTGAATACCCTGCTTGTCCACTTGTTTGAGGGTGATATGTTATTGCAACTCGATGACGGACCCCATATTTAGATAAAAGGTTATTCAACAACCGATTGCAAAAATGGGTTCCTTCATCACTAATCAAGGCACGTGGAGTACCAAATCTGGAGAATATATTCTTCTTCACAAACGCAGCGACAACCATGGCATCATTCGTCGGCAATGCAATTGCCTCCACCCATTTCGACACGTAGTCAACTGCCAGCAAAATGTATTTATTTCCCCTAGATGATGGGAATGGACCCACAAAGTCTATCCCCCATACATCAAAAATCTCTACCTCCAAGATATATTCAAAGGCATCTTGTGCTTCCTTGTTATCGTTCATGTTCTCTGGCACTGATCACACTTTTTAATAAATGCGTGGGCATCTTTTAATAGCGTTGGCCAAAAAAACCAGATTGTAGCACTTTCGCCGCTGTTCGATCGCCACCATGATGGCCTCCATATGGTGATGCATGACAATCATACAGCACAAGTTCCACTTCTTTATCAGGAATACATTTCCTCATTAACTGATCACCA
This sequence comes from Nicotiana paniculata, assembly GCA_005239505.1. Taxonomy (NCBI): domain Eukaryota; kingdom Viridiplantae; phylum Streptophyta; class Magnoliopsida; order Solanales; family Solanaceae; genus Nicotiana; species Nicotiana paniculata. Next base: position 2,308 of record ML318304.1, read on the forward strand.
CATTCTTTGTACAGGTAGGGNNNNGAGGAAGTACCCCACTCACCAAATAATTCACAAAGTCTGCATACCATGGAGGAGGGTCTTGGATTATAACAAAAAGTTGCTCATCAGGAAAAACTTCTTTAATATCTCCACCCTCCTCAACATGGTCATGATTTTCCAGCCTTGACAGATGGTCAGCTACTTGGTTATCAGTGCCCTTTCGGTCTCTTATCTCCACATCAAATTCCTTCAACAATAAAACCCAGCGCATCAATCTAGCTTTAGATTCTTTCTTTGTAAATAAATACATGATTTCTGCGTGATCTGTGTGGACTATAACTTTTGTTCCCACCAAGTATGCCCGGAATTTTTCAAAGGCCCACACCATAGCTAACAGCCTCTTTTCAGTGGTGGTGTAATTCTGTTGTGCATCATCAAGGGTCTTTCTCGCATAATAGATGGAATAAAACACCTTGTCTTTCCTTTGGCCTAGCACTGCCCCAATTGCATGGTCACTTGCATCACACATAAGTTCAAATGGTACTGACCAATCAGGTGCACCAATTATGGGGAAAGCTACCAATTTCTTCTTGAGCTCCCCAAATGCCTTCAAGCAAGGTGCATCAAAATTGAACTTGACATCTTTTTCCAGCAACCTGCACAACAGAGTAGCAATTTTAGAAAAATCTTTAATAAAGCGCCTATAAAATCCTGCGTATCCCAAGAAACTCCGGATGCCCTTCACTGAAATTGGTGGAGGTAGTTTTTCAACCGCCTCCACTATTTCCTTATCAAATTCGATGCCACTTTTAGATACTCTATGACCCAAAACGATACCTTCCTGCACCATAAAGTGATGTTTCTCCCAATTTAGCACCAAATTCGTTTCTTCACAACGGGCTAGCACCATGCTCAGATTTTTCAAACAATCATCATAAGATGACCCAAAGACTGAGAAGTCATCCATGAACACCTCTACGGATTTTTCCACCATGTCAGTGAAAATAACCATCATACATCTCTGGAAGGTGGCTGGTGCATTGCAAAGACCAAATGGCATTCGCTTGAAGGCGAAAGTGCCATAAGGTCAAGTGAACGTGGTCTTCTCCTGATCCTCTAGGCATATGAAAATTTGATTGTAACCTGAATACCCATCCAGAAAGCAATTATATTCATGTCTTGCTAATCTGTCCAGCATTTGATCAATGAATGGGAGTGAAAAGTGATCCTTGAGGGTTGCTTTGTTGAGCCTTCGATAATCAATGCAAACTCTCCACTCCGTAACAGTGCGGGTAGGAATTAGCTCATTCTTTTCATTCTCAATCACGGTCATCCCTCCCTTTTTGGGAACACATTGAACCGGGCTCACCCAGTTGCTGTCAGAAATAGGGAAAATGATACCTCCATCCAGCAATTTTATGACTTCTTTCTTCACCACTTCTTTCATGATGGGATTCAGCCTCCTTTGCTGCTCAACACTCGGGCGATGTCCATCTTCCAAAAAGATTTTATGCATGCAAAACGATGTGCTGATTCCTTTAATATTTGCAATGGTCTACCCAATCGCCTTTTTGTGCTCACGAAGTACCCTAAGCAATTTATGTTCTTGTGTATTGGTCAGGCTGGATGGGATGATCACGGGCAATGTCTCAGAGTTCCCCAAATAAGCATAGCGTAAATGTGCTGGAAGAGGTTTGAGTTCCAGCTTTGGAGCCTCTTCAATAAATGGATTAGGAGGGGTTAGAGTAACATGCTTGTTCAACTCTTCNCCCCTTGTTTCATCCCTACAGTCTTCTTCATCCCCAACTAACACTTGCTCAAGAGGGTCAACAAGACTCATGTATGGAACCATTGACTCCGATTTGCTTTCCACTACAGTAATCATGGATAACTCTTCATAGTGGACAGGTAACTTGAGTGCCTTATAAACATTAAACACCTCCTCTTGATCACCAACTCGCATTGTCATTTTCCCTTCACACACATCAATGATAGCTCGACCCATAGCTAGGATGGGACTTCCTGATCAGGCTCATAGTCCAAGATAATGAAATCAGCGGGGAATATGAAGGAGGCCACCTAAACCAGCACATCTTCAATTACTCCCTCAGGATGAGCAAGGGAGCGATCAGCCAATTGTAAAATCACTGTTGTTGGGCGTGGTTCACCCAATCCCAACTGCTTGAACACAGATAGCGGCACCAAATTAATACTTGCCCCAAGATCGCACAAAGCTCGCCCGACTGCATGTTTACCAATTGAGACTTGGATAGTAAAACTACCCGGATATTTTAATTTCTGAGGTAGCTTGCTTTGGATTCTTGAGCTAACTTCCTCAGTGAGTTCCACAGTTTCAAACTCAGTCAGCCTTCGTTTATTGGCCACAATGTCCTTGATGTATTTAGCATATCTGGGCACCTCCTGCAGAATGTCTACCAGTGGAATATTGATTTGTGCCTGCTTCAAGAGGTCAAGAAACTTTTTGTATGCTGCATTATCTTTCACCTTTTGCAACCTTTGAGGGAATGGAGGGGGTGGCCTCGCAACAACTGGTGGGGGTTTCTCAGTCACCGCCTCCTTTGATGGCTTATCTGATTCTTTCGGGTTGTGTGATGTTGATTTAATAGTGGTTGTTTTCTCATTAAAAGTTACCTGCTTTCTCTTATTGGACTGGACTTCTTCCAATTGCTTCCCATTCCTCAATGCTATAGCATTAACAGATGCTTTAGTATTAGCTTCAGTGTCACTTGGAAGAGCCCCCGTTGATCGGGTATTTTGAGAACTGGCGGGTTTCCCCACTTGACGTTCTAAATTTCTCATCGCTACAGTCTGGGCTTGGTGATCAGCCATTATTTTCTTATTGAAAGCAAGTTGGTCGTTCATCATTCTCTTCATAATCTCCTCAAGGCTTGCTGATGGTTCAGCCTGAGGTGGTTTGTACAGCTGTTGAGGTGTTGGATGCCTGTAGTGATTCTGAGTGCCTTGATTTCCACCCCAAGAGAAGTTTGGGTGGTTTCTCCAGTTGGGGTTATAAGTGTTTCCATATTGATTTGCATGTCCCCTATTTGCGTTACCCACAAAGCAAACATACTTTGGATTAACTGGGCATAAATCACTTGAATGACCCTCTCCACATATTTCACAAAATACTTAGAATCTGTTGCACTGGTTGGGCCTGTTGCACTGGTTGAGATTGTTTCTTGTTAATGATCAGGTTCATCTGATTGACTTGGTTAGTCAATGTGGAAATCTGAGTTGACAATGCTGAAACCACATCTAGTTCAAGAACCCCTGGTGACTTTTGAACCACATTTCTCCCCATCTCACCTTGCCAGTCTGGATTGCTTTTGGAGAATTTATTCAGTAATGCAAATATTTCATCATAATTCTTCTCCAACACCTGATCTCTGGCTGCTGCATCTACCACAATTTTTGTTTGCGGATGGATCCCCTCAATGAAAGTGTGAACTAACACCTCGTTTGACTGATTGTGATGAGGNCTCACTCCTGATCTTTGCAGTCTTTCCTGAAGGGAAGAACCTTGCCAGAAATTTTCTCGCCAAATCATTCCATGTTGTGATGGAATTAGCTGGTTCTGCCTTCAGCCATTGCTTTGATTCGCCCAATATAGAGAATGGGAAAAGAGTGAGCCTCACATAATCTGGCATGACCCTGTTTGTGATATAAGTATCACTAATCTCCAAAAAGTTCAGAATGTGCTGCTGCGGATCCTCGCGTGGAAGACCCAAAAACCGCCCGTTTGCATGAAATAGTTGGATCATGCTCTGTTTCAGATCAAAGTGCCCAGTGATTCTGGGTTTCACGATGTTGGAGGTAACATTATCAATACTGGGCATTTCCACCTCCTGAACAGCCATGTGTTGTTCCTCTGCCATGTTCAAAGGAAATCGGATGAAGTCCTGAATATTGTCTATGTCTCTTGCTTCTTGCAACCTCCTGTGAAATGATCTCTCAGGTTCGGGGTCAAAGCCGTTAAGTCTATCCTGGCTTCTGATCCTAGGCATTCACTCGAAGTTCCTAGGATTAGAGCAAAAATCACGTGACGTTAGACTCAATGAAATAAACAATTTAAAGCAAGTAACTGAAAAGTAGTCTATATTTAAGTCCCCGGCAACGCCGCCAAAAACTTGTTGGTCCCAAACGCACACGCAAGTATACGTGGTCGTAGCAAGTAATATAATGTTAAATAGAATTTCGAACCCACAGGGACTTGCGTAAACTACTTGTTGAATCACTCTAATTGTTATTTAATCGAGCCAAAACAAAATCCTGGAATGTAACTAATTTANTACTCGTATTGCATTCTAATTAACTCTCCCCTTTATATAATTCACTCATGGTTGTTAATTAATCGATAATTGCTCTCATAGCCTTCTCCCGAAGTACTACTCGCCTATTCTCAATAGATTAACGCCTATATTCCTATGAAATTAATCTATTAGAACGCACTAAGATTACGATGTTTAATTAAGCACGGTGACTAGGTATATTCCTATCCTAACCAAAAATTCGCTCCCCTGAAGGGTTAAGGTCGCGCTCTCTTCAATTCTTCTGTAATCTATATACGGCTTTCCCAAGCATAACATAGATAGTATATAGAACCAAATTGTTCGCCAAACAATTAAGCAATTAAACGCATAATTGAAGAAATAACCATATATTGAGTGAACTATAATCAAGGTTAAATTAATGTCGAATAACAATATTCATGACTAAACCACAAACCCAAAACAATGGGTGTTTAGCCACTCATGCTAAAATCACACAATTGCATAAGTCTTGAATGAATTGTAAATACTAGAAAAAGATGAAGAAAACTGAGAAATCCTTCGCTTCCTAATGATCCTGTGTGTATCTTCTCTCCAAAAATGGCATCCTCCCCTCAAAGTTGTGTTTTGGGGTCTATTTATATGTTTGGGACAAACCCTAAACGTGTAGGAGACTTCTATTCATACCGGGAAACACTTAAAACCTTCAAAACTCGGATTGGACTGGATCAAAGACCCCAGGCGTTAAGCCCCAAACGCCCAGCTATAGCCTGGGCAGGCCTGGCGTTAGGGCTCTAACGCCTGGTCATGCCAGGCTTTATAGCCCAAATGCCCGGCTATAGCCCGGGCAGACCTTTTCGACTCTTGGTCGTATTTTTGATGTTTATGCATCCATTTAGCTCGGCTTCCATCTCCAATTCACCTACACATGAAATAGACTCCATTATGCACATATGACGTGTATTTCTATCACAAACACACATAAAATTTAAGGTACATAATGCTTAAAACCATGAATTCTAGCCACGCATCACTCACTCTAGAAGAAAATGTAGGTAAACTGGAAGATGAGTTGTATAAAAAGAATGAGCAGTTAAGAATTTTGAAGGAGGATCTAGGCAAGGTCAAGCATTAACTATACAGAACTTGTAAATGGAACATGTCCTCTGATGCTCTTTCATGGATACAGGAACATCATAGTAGCAATAGAAGAGGACTTGGCTTTGGGAATCTGCCACCTAAATGGGATCCCAAAAGCAAACCTTACACTTCCTGAGAACAAGATTTTTACTCACTGTGGTAAAACAGGTCACTACAAAAGTGAATGCAATGCAAATGAAAAAGCAAGCCAAAAGAACAAAGAATTTGTTCAAGGGAAGAATAGACTACCAAGTTGGGCTAAAAAGAATTTAATTCATCCCTTTGCCTATAGAAAGGGACCTAAACTAGTTTGGGTTCCTAAGACTAACCCCTGATCTTTTTTTTTGCATGTCCAAGTGAAGGGGAGCAGCCAAATATGGTACATGGATAGTGGTTGCTCAAAGAACATGACAGGAAGCAAGAACCAATTCCTTTGACTTGAGAACCTCAAAAGAGGTAACGTCTCCTTTGGAAATGGGAAGAAATATGATATCATTGGGGTTGGTGAGGTAGATAAGACTGATTCTCACTCTATTGAGAATGTCTATTTGATAGATAGCCTAAAATACAGTCTAATTAGTGTATCACAAATGTGTGATAGAGGTAACTTGGTATCATTCACTTCTACCAAATGTTTTGTGATTAATCTTACCACTGACAAGATTGTGTTGCAGGGAAAAAGAGTGAACAATATATATATTCTAGATCTGTCCACATTTTCAAAAAATAAACTCACTTGCTTAAGTGTGTTGGACAATGATCCTCTCCTCTCCTAAGTCAACTCAACAAACTAGTCTCCAAGGACTTGGTGATAAGGCTGGCTAACATTAAGTTCAAGTAAGATAAAGTTTGTGAGGCTTGTGCAAGGGGAAAGTAGGTAAGATCTTCTTTCAAAAGTAAGAAAATTGTGAGTACTACCAGGTTGATGGAACTGGTCCATAAGGATATGTATGGACCAATGAGGACAATGAGCAGATGTGGTAAGAGATATGTTATGGTGCGTATTAATGATTACTCTAGATTTACTTGGACACCGTTTTAAAAATCTAAAGATGAAGCATTTGACATGTTCACTTCATTTGTTAGAAAAACTCATAAATAACTAGGTAATTAACTTGAATCAATTAGGTCTGATCATGGTACTGAATTTGAAAATGCTAAATTTGTTAAAAATATTTATGAGCATGGCATAAATCATAATTTTTTTGCTTCTAGGACTCCACAAAAAAAGGGAGTAATTGAAAGAAAGAATAGGGAATTAGAGGAAATGGCTAGGACTATGCTACTTGCTAGTAAATTTCCCCATAGCTTCTGGGCAGAAGCTATGAACACTGCATGCTACATCATAAATAGGTGAATGACTAGACCTCTTATTGAGAAGACTCCCTATAAGTTACTTAAAGGGAGAAAGCCAAATATACCATCTTAGGACATTTGGATGCAAGTGTTTTGCACACAATAATATAAAGGACTCCTTAGGTAAGTTTGATCCCAGAAGCGATGAGGGGGTATTCTTAGGATATTCTTCACATAGTAAATCTTATAAGATTTATAACAAAAGAATTATGTGTGTACAAGAAAGTGTTCATGTAGTTTTTTATGAAACTAACATTCTTTCTGAGAGACAGGAACATGATGATGAAGCAATTGGGCTGGCTAGAGACTCAAATGAAACCACCGCCCAGACTGAAGCTGCACTAGAGGAAGGAACATGTGATGGAACAGGTCCTTCCACCCAGGGCAACCTGACAGGGGGAACTGACTAGAGATGAATTGATCCTCAAACCTCGAGGGAACCTGTCGATGAACATATTCCTCAACAACGAAACGGGGAAGGAACATCCAAATAAATTGACACTCCTATAGAAATATCCACAATTGGATATGGATGAACCTGGTTCATCTGCTGATCAGAAGATGTATAGGGGCATGATTGGGTCTTTGTTATATCTGACAGTTAGTAGACATGACATTATTTTTAGTGAAGGCCTTTGTGCTAAATTTTAGGCAAATCCAAAGAAGTCTCACTTGACTGCTGTCAAGAGGATCTTGAGATACCTAAAAGGCACCACTGATATCTGCATATGGTATCCAAAAGGTAGTAATTTCAACCTAGTGGGATATGTTGATGTTGATTATGCAGGTTTTCTTGTGGACAGAAATAGCACCTCAGGTATGGCCCACTTTCTGGGCTCATGTCTTGTGTCTTGGGCCACCAAAAAGCAAATTTTTGTGGCCTTATCTACTGCTGAAGCTGAGTATGTTGATGCCGCTTCATGTTATGCTCAATTGTTGTGGATCAAACAATAATTAATGGACTTTGAAATTGATGTAGGTTGTATTCCCATCTTTTGTGATAACACTAGTGTGATCAATATGACCAAGAACCCAGTCCATCACAAAAGAACTAGGCACATAGATGTTGGGCATCATATTCTGAGGGATAACTTTGGAAAGGGTTTGATCATTGTGGTTTTGTGCTACTGATAAGTAAGTAGTTGACATCTTCACAAAAGCTTTGAGTAGAGATCAATTTGAAAGGAACATGTTAGAATTAGGGATGATTAAGATCACCTAAGAGGAACCAGTTCTAATTCAATGATTGGCTAGATAATTTTTGAATTTTGTAAATAATCAGATTAGATATTGCTCAGTCTCATGCTTTTATTAGTATACTCTTGTGTCATGTGCTAAACTGTCTCACTGATGTCTAATGATATAATCCTTATTTTCTTGGAAAAAATCAGTCTTACACAAGAGAACTTTCAGTGAAGAACCTGGTTCATCGAGCTTATAACGTATGTATTCTACACTCCGCATAATTTGAAATTACTGCATATGGATCATGAACTGAAAAGAGTCCCACTTTATCCCAAACTACTTTTGAACCAATTAGCTACAAATGAACTAGTTTCATCAAGAGTCCCATGTACCATAAAATTTGGGGAAGAGTCTGACACCTCTTCAAACTGAAACTCCCAAGAGGAAAAGACTTCTAACCTCCAAAAAGTTGTTGTTACACACTCAACCTTTTCATCTTTAAATTGATCTGGCCTTACCCTCTTATCTCAAATTTTTTTTTGAAAGATCAAAACCTCAAAACTCTCTCCATTTATCTCAAGTTTCTGAACTGATCAAATGGAAATACCTATGAGAATCCCAAAAACTTTGAAAACCCTTACTCACCCTAAGAAACTTCACCCACACTTTCAACCACCCAAACTCCCAAGAAAAAGCATATCAAAATGATTGCATGCAACACCGTGGCCAGTAGAGAACAAGCTAAGTGAGTGTGACGCTACAAGCCAGTCAAGCAGAAGAACCATAGAATTTTAATGATCTGGTCTGCGACTGAGGGGGAAGAACCAGTTTCTTTTGAAACTGAACAAGTAACCTCTACTTTTCTCACCTCTGAGTTTGGTTCTGAAATTGCAGAAAATATTGAGAATGGGTTTGTTCTCGTTGGGTGTGTGGCTGGTATTGAAAAGGAAAATATTGTTACTAAAGACATTAGTGGTAAAAATGAAAAGTAAAAATAAAAGGAGAGCGAGGGTATTGAGGCTGATGCAAGGAGAAGGGTGGAAGAACAAGTGGCTGGATTTGATTCACCCATTCGTTATGGATTACATGATGAGACATGTGCAATAGTGGTATGGAGTGAAGAGATTAGTGATAATGAGGAGACTATGAATGAAATTATGAAGATAGAATCACAGGAGATAGTTGATGGTTCTGGTGATAGAAGTGTAGCAGATGGGCTAGTTAGGTTAAGGAACTGGTTTTCATGAACCAGTTACTTCTCTTGATAAAATAGACAAGAGTCCCAATCTACTGCAAAAGGTGTCAGATAATTACAATCAAAAGACGAAGAAGCAGAGAAAGTCCAAAGTAAAAAGGCCTTAGCTGAGATTGCCAAGAAAGTCGTTTCGAAAAAAAAACTGGTAAGCCAAGTAGAGTAGTCAAGATTGAGGAGATGAACCTGGTTAATGAGGATGAAGATAAAGATGTGAAAGTAACCATACCTAGTGCCAAAAAGAGAAAGATTTCTCAAGAAACAAAGGTTGTGGCATAGGGTTCAGTTGTGACTAAAACAACCACGTCTACCAAAAAGAACAAAAAGGCTCAAATAGTAGAAGAAAATGGTTAAGGATGTTGAGATTGAATGATTGAAGACTAGGTTGGCTGAAGTAGAGGCTGGGAGAGACCATATCAAGTGTGAGCTTGCAAAGTTAAAGGAGAAGAATGATGGTATTATTTAAGATATGTTGAAACTACTTCAAGCGAAGAACTAAGAACCTGGTCATTCCCAGTCTTAAATCCTTCCTAGCCCAGTTGTAACCAGTGACCCAAGTGGGATTTCTCTATTTTTGCTCACGGTTCTATGTTTTTATTTCTTCTTATGCTTTGTGGTAGGATCATCAATAAATGAAATTCACTGCCTTTGCTCAAATTGTTTGTTGATATTTCTTAGATGGCTAATATCCTTAGATTGATAAAAGAAAATTGAATCCATGATTGCATTTGAAGTAGCCCCAGTGGCCATGAGTGATATCTGCTAAAATCTGGTTACTTAACTTAATTATGCAACTTTTCGATGATGCCAAAAGAGGGAAGATAAGGTGTGCTTTTGCTTTGGATTGTGATGTTTATAACCTAATGAACCCGGTCCTTGATGATTTGTGACTTTAAATGAAAAGCTTTTTAACATTGTGTTGATGCTGAGATGAGTTGAAACAGGTTCCACGCTTATGAAAAACACTGAGTTTGTCATCATCAAAAGGAGGGAATTTATTGACCTGAGCGGTTTTTGTTTTGATGATTGACAAAAGAACGCATGCATGAACCAGATCCATGGACAGTGTACACAAGTGACAGACAGAATCAAGCAAAATGCATGCACGTGAAAGGGATAGGTATAAGTGGTTATTTCTGATAATCCCTGAACGAAAAATATTGCATATTTGATAAGGAGCAGGACTCCTTACTTGAAGAGAACTCTATCCAAGATAAGACAAGAGTTAGAAGTTGAAGTTGACTAGAACTCTTCTACCAAGGAAGAGTAAAGTATCAGAACTCTAGTTAATCTTTATTTACTAACTCTAAATATATATATCAGTTGTGCTCTCTTTTACAAGCGATGCACACATACTGAAGTTAAGCAAGAATTGAGAGCAAAATAGCAAGACATTTTGAGAGTAATTCCTGTGAGTTTTAAGAGTGCGATCCTGAAGCTACACGAACCCGATTGAAGAACCAACTCCATAAAGAGTTTTATGTGTCTTTCCTTATTTCTAGTTCAAAGTGTAGTAGGCGTTTTGAGTTGTACCTTTCAGCTTTCTTAGAAGAAAATTGTACTAGGTACCTGAGTTGTATTATTCAAGTTAAGTTAACTTGACGTAACAACTTGTGGCGTGTTGCTATAAGAGTTAGAGTTAATCCTTAGGTTTGCAAAAGGTTGTAAACTCGAGTTGTTCAAGTTAGAGTTAACTTGAATCAGTCGCAACAGCCTGTGGCTGGTTGCTATAATGGTTAAAGTTAATCCTTAGGTTTGCAAGAGTTTGTAAACTTTGTTGTTGGCTCAGAATTATAGTAAAGTGTTTGGAGAAAATCCTACTGGGTAGTAGGTCGTATTTTTTTCACTTTTTGAGCCGGGTGTTTTCCACGTAAGAATCCTTATATTCTTTAATTTCTGCATTTATTATTCCGCAACAATAGTATAAGGAACACATAGAAGAACCAGGTCCTTCTATAATCTGTGCACGGAAAAGATTGGACACCACTTGTAAATCTGACTATTTTTGAATTTCTCCCCTAATTTTTCAGCCATTATTTCTTATCTCTCTAAACCAATTACTATTATAACAACCGAATATATTCACTTTCAAAAATACCACCATTGTTACTTCACCATCACCTTTCACCGTACTTACAAACAGAGTATATAGAAAATTGGGATATTACATAAAATCCTCCTTGATTATAACGGAATTTTCAGTTACACGCTCAAACTTTCCAAATAGAACAAATGATTTGCCGGCCTTACAAAATCGGTACCGATTCCGTTGTGAGATTCAATCAGGGGCGAATGCACACTTACCGAATCGGTGTCACGCGGTACTATTTCGCCGGAAAATTTTACTAAATATATATATATACATATTAATATTGTACAGAAACAGATAAGTACAAAACAATAACATCACTTAAAATAAATTGTATTTTAGTGTGTTGGTTCCTCAACTAACATATTTTTCTTTTGCAAATATTTGATACATGATGTACGGTTAAAAATTGTGATAAAATAGAATTGAACTTAGGATATTTTCTAACTTAAGACTCAACAAAACCAATAGACTAAGTTTATTTCTTGTCTAAAAGTATACTAATCAAAGTTATGTTCTGTAAATTTCGACACAAGTTACAAAATATTCTGTGTACGCCTCTGGATCCAATAATGATGAGTCAATCATTACCGGCGGCGAGAACGCATCTAGATGACTCAATTAGTGCTACTGCTCTAACCCGGAGTATGATTCCCATCCACGTTATTCTTACAAATATTGATTAATTTCACCTCCTCTGGCTTTGGTCGGAGAAGATGGTGAAAAGAAAGCAAAAGTCATACAAAAGCTTAGCCTCACTTTCATGACTATTATGTACCTGAAACTAATGCCAACTAGTGCCATCTACTCAAATTAACATTACTAGTGTTTCATCTACGGAAATGCAATGCTTAGGTCAAATTTGGATCTTCTAATAGAAAGCAGAAGTAAAAACATAGTATTTCCGGCAAATGGTATTGGTATTCTCCAATGGGTCAAAGAGAAGCAAAAGTTTTGAAAATATGTGGCAGCGTGCGTGTGCTCCACTGCCGATTTAGATCTGGTTTTGGTCTCTTAGGGTGGCCCAAATTCCACTTCAAAAGTTTGAGTGTGTAACTTAAAATTCCGTTATCGTTCAGGGGAATTTTATGTATTATCCCTAAAAAAGTTGCACAATAATCGTTCCATATGGACGACATCTCCCACCTTCATTACTATTTTTTCTGGTCATTATTTTAACATCGCCGGAACATCATCAGCCTTCAATCACTATAATCCTACCTTTAAAGGCATTCAATGTAATAATATAGAAAAATAATAGCAAAAATATAAAAGCCTAAGTAGGCATGTTGATGACACTGACTCTTGATGGATCTCAACTGCCGCTTCTATAATAAGAGAAAAGTGGCCCTTTAAATTGCCTTTATTTATCAAATTCTCTTGACGTAATAATATAGTAAAACAACGGCAAAAATATAAAAGCTTAAGCAGGCATGTTGATGACACTGATGTTTAATCAAAGAATTAGATCTTTTGACTAAAGCTTATTTTTAAGATGAATACGGGTTACTGATAATCAAGGTAATGGAGAAAAATGAATAATAGACAATATTGCAGAAATATAGAAAATCGAAGTTGATTGTATTCGAGAATCAGGTGCATTTACAAACTGTATTCCCCTCCCTTATATAGGAGATTCTTACAACGTACGACTCTTGCTATGGTTACCCATTAATGACTAATTATGACATTAATGAGGCGTTACAAAGGATAACGGTAATTGGGGTTCAGTTACATAACGCTCGAGTAATTAATTGTGGGTTCTTGAATCTACCCGTAACTTTGTCTAGATTCATTCTGACCGTGCCTCTCTCCCATTTTGATCGAGTTGAGTTTTCCGTGACTGATAAGTTCGTGAATTTACTGAACCGTGCCTCTTTGTACCGTATCTCTTCAAAGAGTCACGTCCAGCTGTCGTGTTTTCCTGTGTCCACGTGACTGACTGAGTTGTCAAAAGTTGACTTGCATGTGAAATTCTTTTTTACCAATACAATTGACTCCTGATGGAGCTCAACTGTTGCTCCTATAATAAGAGAATCGCTAGAATATCATCAACCCTCAATCACTATAATCATACCTTGACCACAACACTAGTATTGCAAATTATTTAGGACTTGAAATATATGTATATGGGTTCGTCTTAATAATCACGCCCAACTCTAGTCCTAAAAAAGATAAGCGGTCGCTGCAAATGTAATCTGATCTAAGAGTCTAGAGCCGAATTCCACAGAGAACTAAGGTTTAACTGCAACTGTTTGCTATAACTAAGAAGATAAGCTCAAAGAATTTCTAAGTTATAAATATAAAGATTCTTATGTCTCACTAATTAACTAACAAGTTAAAGGAGTAAATTGACAACTAAAGATACTAAGGGTTGGAGACAAGATTAAGGAGGTCTAGAGTTATGATTTTTCCAATTGTCAGAATCCTTCCCGCTACGTCTTCTATAAATTCGCCTAATTATTCTTTACTGATCATGAGCACTCGACTTATCGTAATTCTCTCTCGAGCAACTATAATAATATACTAGTCATATTCTCTCGAATTACACTAGCTCGCACTTTCTCACTGCTCATTATGATCACGTCAAAACTTCGTTATCTCTAATTTCGCTTTTAAACCCCCTGTATTTATCTCTCACATACGCTAGGAGTGACATTATTCAACAATTACCTAAATATGCTTTTTAAAGCAATACATAATAAATAAGCATTGTTAATTGAGAGCTCTTCAATTAACTAAAATAAGCACGTAGTTAAACAAGTAGAAAAATTTAAAGACACGATTATATCAAAAATTCATCCTACAAAAGGTTCCATCAAAACCCTAGATAACAACATTAGCTACTCATAAAAGTATGCAAAACTACAATACTAAAATACATAACCAATAATGGAAATAGGAAAAAGAAAGTGAAAAACTCATAGAAGAATTCTCCGCCTTGCTCCTTGTGTGTTTTAGCCTCCTTAGGTTGAATCTCCCATCAAAAGTGAATTTAAAGACTTTTCATATAGGATAGGGTTAGCATGTGGAGAAATAATACAAGCAGACTTTGAAACAAACTTTTCAGGTTAGCTCGTTCATTCTCGCGTGCGCACAAGAGTGAACGAGCGAAGTACTTATCTTTTTCTTTGCCTCCCAAATCTCTTGTGCACTTCCACGCCTTTTCAACTTAGTTTGTTGTTTTTTTAAAGCTTTCCTCAGGTATCTCGTTTACTCTCTCGTGTGCACGTGAGAATGAACGAGCAAAGTTCTGCTTTTGTCTTTTTTGGTCTCGACTCAACTTCTTCTGGTTACCTTTTGTCCAACTTGTTTCTACACATAAAAATGCACGTAATGAGAATATTTCACAACAAGAACTCATGTAACCTCCCTGTAATACCCAAAGGTCCATCTTATGATTTAAGACACCATTCTGGGATCATTAGCCTTAAAAAAGATTAATTTTCTCGATTTGCATGCGCAGTCCGTACGTGAATCCGGAAATCCTTTAAGTAAAAATATAAGAAATAATAATTTTTAGAGCTAAAATTTAATTTTGGTTGGCTTTGGTCAACATTTTGAGCAAACGGATCTGTACCCGTGTTTCGACGGTCTCGGGAGGTCCGTAGTAAAATATGGGATTTGGACGTATGCCCGGAATCGCATTCTGAGGTCCCTAACTCGAGAAATGAATTTTTGATGAAAATTATTGAATTGAAATTTAAAGGGATTAAGGAAAATGAATTTATGTTTGAACTCGTTGGTATTGGGCCCGTATTTTGGTTCTGTAGCCCGATACAAGTTTGTTATAATATTTAAATTCTATCTGCGAAATTTGGTGGAAATCGAAATTTATTTGACATGATTCGGACGTCCGGTCGAGAAGATTGTAATTTTTTAAAAACATAAATAATAGATTAAAAGAATTTGTACAAAGAAGATCAAAATAAATGGAATATATGCACACACATTAGAGACCAAATTTTAAGACCTAAAAATCCGTAAAAATTGCGCGTGGTACCCTATTTGGTCGTCTCCATTTAACTTATACCCGCTTTTTTAAAAACTTTTAACTTGTACCCACTTTTTAAATAACTTCAGCTCCCCCTTCCCTCGCTGAGCTGAAGTTCACCAATTAAGCTGAAGTTCGCCAGTTATAAAGACAAAACTTCAGCATACGGGNAAAAACTTCAGCTCTAGAGCTGAAGTTGTCTAGTGTAACTGGGGGAACTTCAGCCCCGTACACTGAAGTTTTTGTCTTTGTAAATGGGGAACTTCAGCATCGTATGCTGAAGTTGTTGTCTTTATAACTTGGGAACTTCAGCCCCGTATGCTGAAGTTCCCCATTTACAAAAGACAAAACTTCAGCTCTAGAGCTGAATCCCTCCAGTGTAACTAGGGGAACTTCAACCCCGTATGCTGAAGTTTTTGTCTTTATAACTAGGGAACTTCAACTCTAGAACTTCAGCTCGCAAGCTACTTTAGGCCCGTCTACTAGAATGCTGAAGTTTTGCGTGATTGTCTTTGCTACTTCAGCCCCGCATGCTGAAGTTATGCGCAAAAGCGGATACATATGTAATTTTTTTTTACAAAGAGGGTATAAATTAAAACGTGGCACAAAAAGTGGGTACGGATGCAAAAGCCCCTAAAAATCCCTACCCCCTCCCCCAAGTAAATTTCTCCTTCTTTGACCAACATGGAGCTTCACCTCTTTTCTTAAAAGAGACCAAAATACAAGGAGGGGGCAGCCGTTGATCCTTCTTCTTCAATTGCACCAAAATCAGCCGCATCCCCCCCCCCCCAAGAGCCATCTCTCTTTCTCTTTTGGAAAAGACTCAAGACACTCTTTGATTTCCTCAACAAAAATTCCAAAGCGGCAGAGGATATCTACTTCCCTTAAAGAGATTTCAACCATCTCTTTCTCTAAAATTAAAGAGACATACACAACTATACACAGAGGAACGGAAAAAGAAGCTGGAAAATGACAAACCAAAAATTGGTGCAAAATCAGTCCCGAAATCATTCTAAAGTGAAGGAGCGATCGAGTTTTCCGGGTCGAAGTTCCGGCCAATAGCTCGTTAACTTTGATGTGCTATTTTAGAGATCTTATTTCATTGTACATGGCGCAAAACATGCAGCAATAAAGATTCGAGTGGTTAGAGGTAAATTCGAAAGGAAAAATCGTAATTGAACCGTGAGTGACCTGCGAAATTGAGGTAAGTGCTTTGTTTAACCTTGACTTGAGGGAATAAGAATCTTCAACTAAATTGTTATGTGAAATTACATGTGAGTGGTGTATAAGTGACGTGACGAGTATCTATGCACCACCAAATTGTCTGTTTATATGATCCCCTCCCCGTTTCCAATCTAATTGCTTCATATTTTTAATTGTTTCATGTTCATTGTTGTCTTCTATTATTACTTGGTTGTTATATTGTTGTAAGTCTTGTTGCAATCATGTTGGCAAGGTATTAGTTGTTTTCCTTGGTTTCATTGTGGTACGTAACGACTGAGTGGGTTGTTATTGTTTTACGAGATGTGATGTATGTATGTATGTATGTATGTATGTGTGTGTGTGTGTATGTATGTATGCTCATGTTGGTTCATTTTGAGATATTATTTATTAAGTTGTGAGAACTACCGTTTATTGTTTATGACTGTTGAGACAAAAATATTGTGAAAGGCTTGATCTGAATTGTGAAAGTCTTGATAGAAATAAATATATATGACTGTGATAAGGGTGGACAGAGAAAATAAATATATATGACTGTGATATGGGTGGATAGGAAAAATATAAATATATGACAGTGATAAGTGAGGATAATTATGCTTTACTAATTTTTATTACAAAGATTTGAAAGTTTATTGCTTTATCCTACCATTTTCCCATATCTTGCATATTTGGTTATTTTAAATTAAAGTTTAGAAACTTGAAAAGTTGTGTGAAAATTTGGTGACAGACGATGCCTGGAATAGGTGACTGAGTTATTTAATTTATTCATTATTGCAGTTATATTTTCTTGTTTACGTAAAGTTATTTTATTACTTTATTATATACATATATTATCGGAGGTTAAGTTATAATTGTCCCGCCTTAGCCTTGTCACTACTTTGTCGGGGTTAGGCTCGGCAATTACTCAGTACATGGCGTTGGTTGTACTGATACTACACTCTGCACTCTTTTGTGCAGATCCAGGTACCGGCCAGCAATTGAATTTTAGTAGCCGCTATTCATTATCCGGAGACACGAGGTATATCTGTCGGCGTTCGCAGATCCCGAGAGTCTTCTCCTAGTTCGTAGAGACTGTTTTATATTTTTGCAAAACAGTATACTATTTCTTTCAGCCCATTATTTGAAGTATTCTTTAGTAGTTAGTGAATTGTGACACCACACTCTAAGGTAGTCTTAGAGTTATTTATATAATTAGTTCGTGGTTCGATTTATGTAGTTGTTTATCATTTTATATTTGGAGTTATTCGGAAACCATTATATTAAGTTTACTTCAAAATTATTTTATTATGTCTAAATGGATAATCAATGAAAAGTATTTAATCGAACTCTAACGTTGGCTTGCCTAGCGAGTGTGATTTTACGCGCCATCATGATCTCTAAGGTTGGAAATTTGGGTCATGACACTCCCACATTCACACAAGTTATATGATGAAAGTACACCAAAAAATATGCATTTTTTCACAGTTTATCAACACCCCACATTTAAATTTTTGTTCGTCCTCGAGCAACATTTAAAATTAAGCACAATAGCAAGAAACACCTTTCAAAACATACTCATGCATCCTACCAATGAAAATGGTTTATACCAACACTTAGAACCCAATATAAGAAATATTGACATTTTTCTTCAAAAGTACACACATAACAAGACTATTTAAAATATTTATGCGACTTCTTCTAACATTCTAACCTCAAGAGATGACTCTCATACATTCCTTACTATGACTCACTTCTTGTGTCAACTCAAAATGCCTGGACTTTACCAATCGTTAGTAAATCATGTGCTCTCACCACAATCAAAGAGAGAAATTAATTGGCACACTCAAATATGCATTTAAGTATAATTTAAGGACTTACAAATCGAAAGAATTCACTCACTCTCATAAATAAATTCATATGCATCCAGAGGTAGTACCATAGGCTTGCCCGTAATGTATGTCTCTACTAATCTAAGCTTGTGAAACGATCAAGGAGGTCTTTTCAGGTTGTAATGTAGGCTACGCGATGAGTAGGATGTATTTGGGTACAGTGACTAACCCTCCTAAGCACTTTAATACAGTACACTTAACTTTCAAATACACACTCTTCATGACTAATTCAAACAATGTCACAAGATCATATATAATTTGTCCCTTCTTCTTTAAGCACACTTGTGCATTCACTAGCCCAAATTAAGAGGAATATGAGGTGTTTTTCTATTTATTTTTTTTATTTTTCTTTTCTTTTCGTATTTTCTTTGATTTTTTTTGTTCTTTTCTCTTTTTTTCAACACTCTCCAAACTTGGGTTTCCCGGCTAATGATCTTTCAAAATATACGTGCACCTTTTGAAATTTTTGTGGATCCACTCAAAAGCTACCCAAACTCTTACCTTACTCTTCTAGCGACTTGAGTGCTTTCGGAGGAAAAGGTTCAAAAATATTTAATTTAAAAAAAAAGGGAATCTGCTTGTAATATGGGTGCCAAAGAAAAGGTTTATAGGCTCAAATGGACTATCTAAGGATAATCTTATTTATGGTGGCATACTAGCTCAATGGACAATCAAAGAAACGCCTACATCATCGCATAGACTCACAAAGCTTACTTATTTTTCTTCGACTAATACACGGAAAAAGTTATAGAGTAACACATGATAATACAGAATGTATTCAAGACCTCACATCATACATTGCACATAATTCACTCCCGATGGCTCAGACCCGATACTCAAGTTAAACAACTAAGCACAATCATCATATTAATTCAACACATAAAAAGTAATTACAGGAGTCAAAAAATGAACTTAAGCGTCAAAGGATAATCACATATATTCTCAACGCATATGGGCACATTAAACACGAAGAAGATAATCAGCTCAAATGTTACAACTCTAAGTCCCGGCATAAAATATGTCAAAAAGCATAGATACTCAAGTTATTCCATTCCATTATCGTTTCTAAAAAGAAAAGGAACTTTTTTTTTCTTTAGACTTTACTCCCTCAAGAAAACTGATTAAGAAATCCATCGTCGGAAAAAATTTAATTTTTTTTAAATTCTTGCCTAAAAAAGACTACTACGCGATTCAAAGTGTCATCCCTTGGAAAAGATCCGAGGCCATAAGAAAAACCAAGAGGGATTATTTCTACCTAATTATTTTTTTATATATATCCTTTTAACATACATAACATAGTACAAGAAATCACCTAGACAGTCTTCACCTACCCCACACTTAAAATTGTTCATTGTCCATAATACACACCATAACTAACAAGAGGGTAAAAGAAATTCTCTAATAGGCCAAAGGCCGAATTATCAGCAGTTCATGGGATACTCAGACTTCTCCTGGGCACGGGTCTTTTATGCGAGCATCCCACACTTAGTTCCAGTCATCTTGCTTTCCTTTGCTTCCTTCGAATGGCTTTGCTTCTCATGCTCTTAGAAAATCAAAACCTATACTAAAGAACTAACACAATAAAAATAATTTTTTTCAAACAAATAAAAATAAAAATCAATGAAAACAGTAAAGTTGGGTTGCCTCCCAACAAACGCCTGATTTAACGTCGCGGCACGACGTGAATCACTTTTTGCCTCCATCTCGAACTTATGAATTTGATCTCGATTTTTTATTCAAGCTTATGATTATTCTCCTGGTGTGGTACAAATTCTTTCGAGCCAACAAATTAAGTAAATTCTCATGCACCTTTTGGCTCTCGATCGAGGAATGTCACCTTACCTAGACGACCTTGAATATTTCAAAATATAAGGTTTATCTACCTCTACCCTTGACTCTTTTTTATGCTCATAAGGATCAATTCTCATTTCCCTATCCGAACATAATGTAGAGAAGTATTTGAATTGAGGTCTGACACGCGCAAATACCTAAACTTTAAGATATTCATCCAACTCGACACAAATTATACTAGAGTCAGCTAAATTTGTTTTCTCAATGACCTTCCATGACTCTAGTATCATTTCTTCAACATCGAAAGTATACCCAAAAATATGCGTTTTTCACAGTTTATCAACACCCCATACTTAAATTCTTGTTCATTCTCGAGCAACATTCA
Source organism: Nicotiana paniculata (assembly GCA_005239505.1). NCBI lineage: Eukaryota > Viridiplantae > Streptophyta > Magnoliopsida > Solanales > Solanaceae > Nicotiana > Nicotiana paniculata. The sequence continues at coordinate 22,860 of ML318304.1, forward strand.
AAATTAAGCACAGTGACGAAAAACACCTTTCAAAATATACTCAAGCATCCTACCAATGACAATGGTCTATACCAACACTTAGAACCCAACATAAGAAATATTGACATTTTTCTTCAAAAGTATACACATACCAAGACTATTTAAAATATTTATGTGACTTCTTCTAACATCCTAACCTTAGGAGATGACTCCAACACATTCCTTACTATGACTCACTTCTTGTGTCAACTCAAAATGCCTGGATTTTACCAATCATTTGTAAATCACATGCTCTCACCACAATCAAAGAGAGAAACTAATTTGCACACTCAAATATGCATTTAAGTATAATTTAAAGACTTACAAATCGAAAGAATTCGCTCACTCTCATAAATAAATTCATGTGCATCCCGAGATCGTACTATAGGCTTGCCCATAGTGTATGTCTCTACTAATCTAAGCTTGTGAAATATTCAATTAGGTCTTTTCATGTTGTAATGTAGGCTAAGCGATGGGTAGGATGTATTTGGGTACAGTGACTAACCCTCCTAAGCACTTTAATACAGTACACTTAACTTTTAAATACACACTCTTCATGACCGATTCAAGCAATGCCACGAAATTATATATAATTTGTCCCTTCTTCTTTAAGCACACTTAAGCATTCACTAGCCCAGATTAAGAGGAATATGAGATGTATTTTCTATTTAATTTTTTTATTTTTCTTTTCTTTTTGTATTTTCTTTGATTTTTTTCTTCTTTTGTCTTTTTATTCAACAATCTCCAAACTTAGGTTGCCCGACTAGTGATCTTTCAAAACATACGTGCACCTTTTAGCATTTCTGTGGGTCCACTCAAAAGCTACCAAAATTCTCACCTTACTCTTCTAGCGACTTAAGTGCTTTCGGAGGTAAATGTTCAAAAATATTTAATTAAGAAAAAAAAGGGAATATGCTTGTAATGTGGGCAGGCTCAAATGGACAATCTAAGGTTAATCTTATTTATGGTGGCATACTAGCTCAATGGACAATCAAAGAAACGCCTACATCATCTCTTAGACTCACAAAACTTACTTATTTCGCTTCGACTAATATATGGGGAAAGTTCTAGACTAACACATGATAACACAGAATGTACTCAAGACCTCACATCATATATTGCACATGATTCACTCCTGATGGCTCAGACCTGATACTCAAGTTAAACAACTAAGTACAATCATCATATAAATTCAACAAATGAAAAGTAATCACATGAGTCAACAAATGAACTTAAGTGTCAAAGGATAATCACATATATTCTCAAGGCATATTGGCACATAAAACACGAAAAAGATAATCAGCTCAAATGTCCCAGCTCTAAGTCCCAGCATAAAAATGTCAAAAAGCATAGATATTTAAGTTATTACATTCCATTATCTTTTCTAAAAAGAAAAGGAAAATCTTTTTTGTATTTTATCAAGACTTTACTCCCTCAAGAAAACTAATTAAGAAATCCATCGTTGGAAAAAGTCTAAAATTTTTAAAAATTTTGCCTAAAAAAGACTATTACCCGATTCAAAGTGTCATCCCTTGGAAAAGAACCGAGGCCATAAGAAAAACTAAGAGAGATTATTTCTACCTAATTATTCATTGCACACGATTCACCCCCGATGGCTAAGACCCGATACTTAAGTTAAACAACTAAGCACAATCATCACATTAATTCAACATATGAAAAGTAATCACAGGAATCAACAAATGAACTTAAGCGTCAACGGATAATCACATATATTCTCAAGGCATATGGGCACATAGAACACATAAAATAATCAGCTCAAATATTACAGCTCTAAGTCTCGGCACAAAACATGTCAAAAAGAATAAATACTCAAGTTACTCCATTCCATTATCGTTTCTAAAAATAAAAGGAAAATCTTTTTTGTATTTTTTTCTTTAGACTTTACTCCCTCAAGAAAACTGACTAAGAAATCCATCGTCAGAAAAAGTCTAAATTTTTTAAAAAATTTGCCTAAAAAAGACTACCACGTGATTCAAAGTGTCATCCCTTGGAAAAGATCCGATGTCATAAGAAAAATAAGAGGGATTATTTTTACCTAATTAATTTTAAAAATATATCCTTTTAATATACATAATATAGCACAAGAAATCACCTAGACAGTCTTCTCCCAACCCCACACTTAAAATTGCGCATTGTTCATAATGCACAACATAACTAACAAGAGGTTAAAAAAAAAATTCTAATAGGCCAAAGGGCGAAGTATTAGCAGTTCATGGGATACTCAAACTTATCTCGGGCACGGGTTTTTTATGCGGGCACACCACACTTATTTCCAGCCATCTTGCTTTATTTTGCTTCCGTCCAATGGCTTTTCTTCTCATGGTCTTCGAAAATCAAAAGCTATACTGAAAAATTAACACAATAAAAATATTTTTTTTTGAAAAATAAAAATAAAAATCAATGAAAGTAGTAAAATTGGGTTGCCTCCCAACAAACGCCTGATTTAACGTCGCGGCATGGCGTGAATCACTTTTTGCCTCCATCTCGAACTTATGAATTGGACCCTGAGTTTTGATTCAAGCTTATGATTATGCTCCTGGGGTGTATAAATTCTTTCGAGCCAACAATTAATTAAATTCTCATGCACCTTTTGGCTCCCGGCCGAGGAGTGTCACCTTGCCTAGACGGCCTTTAATATTATAAAATATAAGGTTTATCTACCTCTTCCGTTGACTCCCTTTTACGCTTATAAGGATCAATTCTCAATTCCCTATCCGAACATAATGTAGAGAAGTGTTTGAGCTGAGGTCAAACACGCTCAAATACCTAACTTGATGATATTCAGCCAACTCGACACAAATTATACTAGAGTCAGCTAAATTTGTATTCTCAATGTCCTTAGATGACTCTAGTATCATTTCTTCAATATCGAAAGTACACCCCAAATACGCATTTTTCACAGTTTATCAACACCCCACATTTAAATTCTTGTTCGTCCTGAGCAACACTCCAAATTAAGCACAATGGCAAGAAACGCCTTTCAAAACATACTCAAGCATCCTACCAATGACAATGGTTTATACCAACACTTAAAACCCAACATAAGAAATATTGACATTTTTCTTTAAAAGTAAACACATACCAAGACTATTTAAAATATTTATGCGACTTCTTCTAACATCCTAATCTCAAGAGATGACTCCAACATATTCCTTACTTCTTGTGTCAACTCAAAATGCCTGGACTTCACCAATCATGTGTAAATCATGTGCTCTCACCACAATCAAAGAGAGAAATTAGTTGGCACACTCAAATATGCATTTCAGTATAATTTAAGGACTTACAAATCGAAAGAATTCGCTCACTTTCATAAATAAATTCATGTGCATCCCGATGTCGTAGCATAGGCTTGCCTGTAGTGTATGTCTCTACTAATCTAAGCTTGTGAAATGATCAATTAGGTCTTTCCAGGTTGTAATGTAGGCTAAGCGATGTGTAGGATGTATTTGGGTACAATGACTAACTCTCCTAAGCACTTTAATACAGTACACGTAACTTTCAAATACACACTCTTCATGACTAATTCAAGCAATGCCACGAAATCATATACAATTTGTCTCTTCTTCTTTAAGAACATCTATGCATTCACTAGCCACGATTAAGAGGAATATGAGGTGTATTTTCTATTTATTTTTTTATTTTTATTTTCTCTTTGTATTTTCTTTGATTTTTTTTCTTCTTTTCTCTTTTTTTCAACACTCTCCAAACTTGGATTGCCCGGCTAATGATATTTCAAAACATACGTGCACCTTTTGGCATTTCTATGGGTCTACTCAAAAGCTACCCAAATTCTCACCTTACTCTTCTAGCGATTTAGGTGCTTTCAGAGGTAAATATTCAAAAATATTTAATTAAGAAAAAAAAAAAGGGAATATGCTTGTAATGTGGGTAGGTCAAATGGACAATCTAAGGATAATCTTATTTATGGTGGCATAGCTCAATGGACAATCAAAGAAACGCCTACATCATCTCCTAGACTCACAAAGCTTACTTATTTTGATTCGACTAATATACAGGGTGTGAGCACGTGATTTCTTACCTATCTTATAATCATATAAATCTCACTAAATTAATTAGTTTTATGAATTTTTATTGAATTTTTAATATTTGCAAATTTATTTCTTTACATTATATATCCATAATCCGTCATTTAAATACATAAATAATTTAAAATGGCATGATTAAGCACGTAACCATAGTTATCATTTAAATAAATCTAATCGTTTAATATAAAGTATGTTAATGTTAATGTCTTGATTTGATTATTTCTTTTTAACAAAATTGTGAAACTTGCCCTTTAAGTGTTTAGAAGTTTTTAAATTAATTGCTTCACTCTTAATTAACTTATCAATTAACCTTAATTAAAAAAATTGAGTCTAAAATTAATTACTACATTTTTATTAGGTGTTAACATAATTAGAGTTAATTAACTAGATGTAAAATAGGCAAAATTCGGACCTGGGCTAGAATTGCCCAGGCCCAAAATCCCTCTCANAACATAATTAGAGTTAATTAACTAGATGTAAAATAGGTAAAATTCGGACCTGGGCTAGGATTGCCCAGGCCCAAAATCTCTCTCATTACCCGCATTGACCCAGGCCCAATTACCCCACAACCTGCCTGACCCCTCCATTACACAAACGACCCCGTTTAGAGTAAGTAAACTAATCCCAGTCGTTGATCTTCCCAGATCCAACGGCTGGGAACTAATTATTCATTTAATATATATATGTCTGAACTGAACCCCACCCCCCCTCATTCCACCAAAGTTTAACCCCCACCCCTTACGTCTCTATCCTCTCTCTGAATCCTCCACCGGCCTCCACCGTGTCCCTACCCATCTCTGCCGACCGAAAATCGCCTGCCGGCGGCGGAGCTTCTCCAAACCAGCCCAAAATTTTACCAGGCGATCACCATCGCCTCCTCTATCACCTCCCGTTGCTAGTTTCCCTAAAAACCCAATCGATTTGCGTCAAATTCAGA
>ML318307.1:0-29242 GCA_005239505.1 Nicotiana paniculata
TGCACCTTACACACCTCAATCCAACGGAATTGCGGAAAGGAAAAATTGGACATTAAAGGAAATAATGAAATCTTTATTACTAAGTTCCGTATTACCGCAAGGTTTGTGGGGGGAAGTTATCCTAACAGCTAACCGAATACTCAACAGAGTACCCCACAATAAAACGCGATCTATTCCATATGAAAAATGGAAAGGTAGAAAACCCAACTTGAAATATTTCAAAGTGTGGGGGTGTCTAGCAAAGGTACATGTTCTTTTACCTAAAAGGGTTAAAATCGGACCAAAAATAGTGGATTGTGTTTTCATTGTATATGCTACAAAAAGTAAAGCATGTCGCTTTTTGGTCTATAAATCCGATAATCCCGAGATTCATGTTAATACGGTAATGGAATCAAATAATGCTGAATTCTTTGAAAGCATTTATCCGTATAAAACTGAATGTGAGTCGTTAAGTGAAAGACCTAAACAACCTCACGAAGAACCAAAGGAAAATACTCCAAGTGTAGAAGATCCAAGGCATAACAAACGTCAAAGAACATCTACTTCCTTTGGACAAGATTTTGTGACATTCTTTCTTGAAAATGATCCTCAAACTTTTAAAGTAGCTATGTCGTCTTCTGATTCAGCATTTTGGAAAGAGGCAGTCAATAGTGAGATTCAATCAATTTTGGATAACCATACATGGGAATTGGTTGATCTTCCTCCTGGAAATAAGCCTTTAGGTTCGAAATGGATCTTTAAACGGAAAATGAAAGCTGANTTGTTGTCAATGGTTATAGACAAAAAGAAGGCCTTGATTACCTTGAAAATTGCTCGCCAGTAACGAGGATAACATCTATTAGGATGTTAGTGGCATTAGCGGCCGTGTATGGTCTTGAAATCCATCAAATGGATGTTAAGACAGCTTTCTTAAATGGAGAACTGGAGGAAGAGATTTACATGGAACAACTTGAGGGTTTTGTGGTTCCTGGTAAAGAAAATAAAGTGTGCAAACTTGTTAAGTTTCTTTATGGACTTAAACAAGCACCCAAATGATGGCATGCCAAATTAGACCAAATAATGTTGGCAAGTGGGTTAAAAATCAACGAGTGCGACAAATGTGTTTACATTAAAAACACTTCAGGTCATGAAGTCATTGTTTGTTTATATGTTGATGACATGTTGATAATGAGCAAAAGTATGGCAGATATAAATGCTACAAAACGCATGTTGGCTAGAAAATTCGACATGAAAGACTTAGGAGTTGCTGATGTGATCTTAGGAATCAGAATTTACAAAACTCCACAAGGTCTAGCATTATCGCAGTCTCACTACATTGCAAAAGTACTTGACAAGTTCAAGTATTTGGATTTCTAAATTGCCAAGACTCCAATTGACGTGAGTTATGCACTTCAAAAGAATGAAGGTGAAAGTTACTAACAACTGGACTATGCTAGAGTATTGGGAAGTTTGATGTATATCATGACTTGTACGCGACTAGATATAGCATGTGCTATTAACAAACTGAGTCGATTTACAAGTAATCCCAAGCACATACATTGGATGGAAATGAAACGAGTTTTGGGGTATCTGAAACATACCCAAAACTATGCTTTGGATTATAACAAATATCCCTCCATGATCGAGGGATATAGTGATGCAAATTGGATCACCAGATCATCTAAAGTTAAATCCACGAGTGGATATGCTTTCACAATTGGTGGTGGATCAGTGTCTTGGAAATCATCCAAACAAACGTGCATCGCTCGTTCTACAATGGAATCTGAATTCATAGCTTTAGATAAGGCCGGTGAAGAAGCTGAATGGCTCCAAAATTTTATATTCCATTTTGTCCCAAACCTTTGACACCTATTTGTATACATTGTGATAGTCAAGCGGCAATAGGCAGGGCAGGTAGCATAATGTATAACGGAAAATCTCGTCATATACGACGGAGACATAATACCGTTAGACAACTACTCTCTAGTGGTGTTATCACAATTGACTACGTAAAGTCAAGAGATAACATGTCGGATCCACTTACAAAAGGCCTATCTAGAGAGGCAGTTGAAAGATCATCAAAGGGAATGAGGTTAAGGCCTAGGACAAGTCATCATGGCGGTAACTCTACCTAGCAGACTGGAGATCCCAAGAGCTAGGTTCAAATAGATCAAACAAAGTTATGATTGACGGTTCAACATTGTCAAATAACTCAACCCATTCTCGTGATAAAGACAATGTTCAGAATAAAGGTAAAGCATTAAGGCTTTTTGATGAGTCAATAAAGCTTATAGCTTTTTAATGATTTTCTAAGTCTGGTAGGATATGACCAGATAGTGTGTCTTTAGGATTACACGTTTAGGAATCACCTATGTGAGTGTGAAGTGTAAGCCACTTCAAGGGGAATGAAAGTAAAGGCCCATTCTCTAAGCACTCATGAAACCAGGCAGTGTTCATAGCTGAAACGAACACAACCGTGAGAAACATAGATGGTTAAGGATTGATTGTGTGACTTATGTTGTCTAGGTATACAACAAATATCGATGGTTCAAAGATATCAAATCTACCGATTGACCGAGTATATTCGATATAAGTTCACTATGTAAAGTTCAAAGCGAAACCTACTTATCCAGATGCAATTAATTCTTGCATGTAAAACACATACATGTCCGTGCATTCCTTTATTTTACAGCCATTCCCCATTCATGTGGGCGATTGTTGGTCTTTAAGATTAGTGTAGCTTATTTTTAAGCTTAGTCTAGCTTAATTTTATGCTTGGAGTAGCTTAAAGAGAGTGAATGGAAAATGGTGGGAAAAGAAATAGAGGGAAGTGAAATTTTGAATTAGTGCACTTTGTCCCTCATTGGAAGAAGGAAATAAAATCTATGTGTGTGTATATATATACATAAGCTCTTCTTCTAGCTCTTAAATAATTGAGAAGAACGCAAGCCTCGCGCCGTCGTCGTCGCTCGCTCCCTCGGCTCGGCTTCGGCTTCGACTTCGGATTTGGATTTGGATTTGGATTTGGTCAAAGATCGATTGATTGATTAATCTTTTTGGACAAAATTCTTTTTCAAACTATTTAATTAATTAATGAAAAAAATTCAAATCCGGAATGACTCGCGACCCGGTCCGGTCCGACCCATTTTCTTTCCCGGATTATTTTAAATTTATTTTTTTATTTCCTGCAATATTCATACATGTTCAAAACAACTATGGCTGTTATGAAAGGATTCACACCAGTTCCAACAGCTATGGCTGTTCAGAAAGATTGCAAAACCTTTTCAGAAACAATACGAAATTGGCTATAAATATACCTTGAATCCCATAATTTTTACTTACTAAATTTTCTGATCTTCTTCTTCTTCTTCTGCACAAAATATTCCAGTGTGTTTTACAGCCTTTGGGTGGTTCGCTATTCACCGTCATTTTTGGTACCGATACGCTGGTGAGATAAATTATTCTATCCTGAGAGGATATATTCCAACACATCGGGTACTTGAGGGCAATAATTTCCTTAAGGACACACTGTGTTTTCAGTGGGCTCGGTTTATTCTTATATTATTTTTTCATAGAAAAAAAATTAAGGACGCCTGGAGTAGCGCGCCTGCGCTCAGCTCGCGCTAATAGTCGCGCTAGTCAGGTTGCTCACTGTCCCTGGTATATTCCACTAGCGCAGCCGCGCTAATCCCGTGCTAGAGCCCGCGCTAGTGAGGTTTCTTACTGTTTCTGTATTTTTCAAAAATTATTATTATTTTATTTTACAGAATACAGATTACTAACACAAATCTCTTCAAAGAAAAAAAATGGAAGATAAAGGATTAAGCACCAATACGAGGAGAATTCTCCTATTGATTAATTGTCTATTCTCGTTGTTGATATATGTGGTGGTCTTCTAGTGATGCGTCTATATTATGTTGAGGGAGGTTCAAGAATATGGCTTAGCAGTTGGTTACAAACTGCTGGATGGCCACTCACTCTTATACCTCTTGCCATCCTATACTTCTATCGTCGAAAAGCTGAAGGCTCTAATGCCATGTTTTACTTGATAGCACCCCGAATTTTTATTGCATCATTCGTCATTGGTGTTGTCACTGGTCTTGATGATTTTCTCTATTCGTGGGGCGGGTCAAAACTCCCTGTGTCAACCTCTTCACTTCTTCTTGCGGCTCAACTTGCTCACATCAGTAGGTGCTTTCTTCATAGTGAAACTGAAGTTCGCACCCTACTCTATCAATACAGTGATTCTGTTGACAGTTGGTGATGTTTTATTGGTTGTCCGATCTAATGGTGATCGACCAGAAGGTGTAACAAGTAAAGCCTATATTCTAGGTTTTATGATGACACTTCTCGTAGCAGCTTTGCATGGAGTCAATTTGCCTTGCATTGAGTTGATTTACTTGAAAGCAAAACAAGCTATTACTGCTACGTTGGTATTGGAGATTCAAATGATCATGTGTTTTGCCGTTACTGCTTTTTGCACTGTAGGAATGATCGCCAATAACGACTTTCAGGTACTTTTTTCTTCCCGTGTTACACATTTCTAATTATGCTTCAAACTCATTCCGTCGAATTTGGTTTGTGGGTTTATTTTTTTTGCGTCGTCGAGTTAATTTGCTTACATAGTTATGTCATTTACAAGATAAATCGAAGTAAAATTTGTGATACACTAATTGATAACCTGGTAAAATTTAAATCTCTATGCATTAGACTGTCCCAAGTAAAATAACATTTCTATATTTGAAAGTATTTAATTCTAAACTTCTTGTTTAAACCTTAATAAAAAGCTTTTCATATTAACACAATGTTAATGCAAGTATAAAATCACATGTTCGAAAAGTCTTAAAGACACGCGAATTTCATGAATCTATGTTTCTTTCTTATAACATTTTATAACATTTTTTAAAACCCAAATTTCATGAATCTATGTTTCTTTCTTAAATTTCATACCAAGATAAATTACGTAAAGAGTAACATATTTCTCTCATAGATCGATCAAAACTCATTTACCATGGAATACATTTTTAAAATTTGGCATACATAACACGTTATATTATAATTTTTTTTATATAATTACGCCTTAGGCTTATATTATCTTTGAATATGTCAAATATTTGAAAACTGGAGCAGTACTAGACCATGACACCCTAAACAAAAAAATGATTTATTTTTAATTTAGGCCTAATTCATAAAAGGAAAAAAAATTTCCCAAATTTCACATTAATGTTCCTTTTCGTTCCTTCCTATAGCCAGTCAGTAGGTGATTTGTTATAAAACTGAATTAGTATATTTGTTTTAATGAGTGGAATACGTATCTATCCAGTAATATTGAAAGGAGAAATTTAGTCATGTAAAGTGAGTACCTTTTCAATATCTCTTCCATCTTTGTTGGCCTCATTAATATGTGTTTGTACAAGTTTCTTATTATCGGGTCATTAGTTCTAGGGTTATCTGTTAGAAAAGCCTTTAATTGTTGGAAATTTTGGGATATGAGCGATCAGTTTCTCTCACACAAAATACTTAAAGATTGTGTATATAACACTCCGTAAATTCAGATTAGGTGTAGATGTGTTAAATGAGTATTAGCATGACATCTTAGACATATGAAGTCCTATCGGGATGATTATGGGTGAAAATGGTTGTGTTGGAATCAAGACGGAAATTGAGGTGAATAAGATTCGATAAAATCGACTAAGTTTATGGAATGTCTATCTTCTATTAGGATTTCGTGAAACTCCGTTGAGAATATGGGAAAATATAAAACATGAAAGTTGTATCCCTTTGAGTACCTTTACAATGATATATTATGGAGTCCGAATGGATCTCTGTGCAAAAAGTTATACGCGTTTTACTGGACAATGCGCAGTCTGCGCCCAGCTGTTCTCGTGCGCGGCCACACATTTGTGGCAGTGCCACTGCCTTTGGTGTGCGTTCAGGTGCACGGTTGGGCCTTCAGGTGCGTGGGAGTGCACCGGGAAAGTCGTTTTGAAAGCCCTACCTTGCTTCCCATACTCCAAAACATGAAAACTAGCTCTAGAAGGAAAGCTCTCAGGAACCCAACTTCCTCCAAGGTCCCTTCATTATCCAAGGTAAGTTCTAATGATGATTCTAAGTTAATTTTATGTCTCAAACACCTTATTAATATGGGTAAACCCTTCCAATCATTAGATATTCGACCGAGACATCATTGTTGAAAAAAGAAACCCTAGAACTCGAATTCAAGAAGATTGAACGTCAAAAAGTAATATCTTCACCCTGTAATTGATTAAAGCATCAGATTAATGATTATAGACTATAAGTTCATGAGATATGATTTGATGAGTTTGATAGAAAATCATTAACGGAGATAGGTTTGGGTCGTTGATTGTTGATTATTGGTTAACGGTGTTGTTATTCTTATGGGTGATGAATAATAATATTTATTATAAGAAATTTGTTATTTTAGAATTTATTTATGAGTAAGAGAATGGGGTTGTTGGGTGTAGAGACACCATTTATGAGGGCTATGAGGCTTTACGCCCGTAAGGTGTTTGATAAAATTCCCAAGCGACTAAAACATGAGCATTAGTGCTAATATTGATTCCTCTTGATATATAGTGCTAATATTGATTCCTCTTGTATATATATATATATATATATATATATATATATATTGTCATAGATTGTTGAAAGAGGTGACAAACATTGTGATACGCTTAAAAAGGTCAGAGTCAAGGTATGAGAGACTAACTCTCTATGTTGGGGAATGTTAATGATTTTTCCTACACTACATTTTTTTTATGACGTTACTAATTGCCTCAGAAATATAGCTAAGCCTAGTTCCTTAAATAGTTGTACAACTTTTACTATCTAGCTTCGTAACTCGTTCATGACTTTCATTCTGAACGTTGTTGGCTCAGTGCATAATTAATATATAGTTGGGTTTGATGTCCGTGAGTCTCTGTTTAGATTACTCAACATGTCATAAGCAGTTGAAGTTTAATTTTTCATAATCAGCTCATGAATACATATCTCAATCTAGTCATATTCAGCATTCCAGTATCATGTAACTTAGTATGATTCAGTATTTCAGCATCACATATTACAGTATGATTCTAAGTTCTTGAATTTAAATTTCTCGATGTTGATCACCTGTATTTGGGCTTGATGCTGCGGTTTATGCTTTATTCATGTTTGGACGCGAGGCCGCAGTTTGTGTTTTATGCATCTTTGGGCCCGTGGCTGCATTTATGTATACGTATACTTGGGCCTGAGGCCGTAACTTGTGCACATATATATTGGGCCTGTAGCACCAGTTTATTTATTCAGATAAACACGCGGTTCATCATTCAGAGGAGGGAGTATTCATAGCCTTACTTCCTTTGTTCAGTTCAATTATCAATTCTCTATTCTCAATTATCAGTTCGGTTTCAGTTTCAAAATTTATAGTTCTTTCTTTCAGTTGCTTTACATACCAATACAATTCATATGTATAGACACCCATTTTTCCCGGGGCATGCATCTCATAATGCAGCTAATGATTTACCTGTTAATGATTCAGAGGGCTAGGATTTTCTTACCAGCTCTTTAGTGAGCCCAGTTCTTTCGGGGCATTACCATTCCTGTATAACTGTCACGACCCTAATTACCCTCCGAACAGTCTCGTGACGGCACCTAGTCTTTACGACTAGGTAAGCCTAAAATTTGAGGAAATAAGACAAAATAATAATAGAAACAGTAAAGAAGAAGCAATACTATCAAATTTAGCCACTCGGCATTTACAGCTTTTACTTTCTCAAAACCCGGAACATCACAAAGTCACAAACTCTGAACTACTGTAGCCCTATACAAAGGAATAAGGAAAGTGTATCTATATATCTCCTATATATATACTAGAGTAAGAAGGGGACTCGTGAGATCCTGCGGACGCGGCAGAATTACCTCGCGGACTCCTAAGCAGCTGCTATGATACGCCTAGCCACTATATGGTGCACTGGTACCTGGATCTGCACATGGGAAAAACATGCGCAGGAAAGGGCGTGAGTACTACACATTCGGTACTCAGCAAGTGCCAAGCATAACTCCAGTCAAGTAATGACGAGGTCAAGTTGGATCTACTGAGTTTTAAAACAAGTCAATTATAAATTTAAAATAGTGAATTATAGATAAGCAATGATAAACAGGATTAATAGAAATTGAAAAAAAAATTAATAACAGAAAGAGAGCCCTCGGCTCAGCACAGCATATATCTCAACAGTAAATATGCAATGCAGTACAAGGGGAAAGCTCCCGGATCTCAGTCTGTAGTCCCAATTTAAATATGCTATGCAGTACAGGGGAAAAGCTCCAGGATCTCCGTCCGTAGTCCCAATTTAAATATGCATTGTAGTACAGGGGGAAACCTCTCGGATCTCGGTCTGTAGTCCTAATTTAACTATGCAATGCAGTACAGGGAGAAAACTCCCAGATCTCGGTCCGTAGTCCCAATTTAACTATGCAATGCATAAGTATGTCGGATACGACTTAATTAAACAGTTCAAGAAAAACAACAGGCAAGAATAAAGTAAAACTACCTAAGCATAGTGCAACTAGTAGCAAATAAGAGGAAATAAAGTAACGACAGGTAGGCATGCTTATTCTTAAGCTAACTACTCAGTTAAGACAGGAAACAGTAATATAGGAATGAAAATGAGTGATGTCATGGAAGGAAAAGTGGAATTTTAGCAACAATGACTCGTGTATGCCCTCGTCACCTCACGTACACGGCGTCCACGTAACAAAATCAGTATAAAAATGCCTAAATGGAAGCCCCTAACACAGAGTTAGGCAAGCCACTTACCTTGACTGTGCTAATCAACTCAATACCACGCTCTTGCCACGAGTATCCAACTCCAGGTGGCCCAAATCTAGTCAAATCGATTGGATAGTAAAAATATCATTTCAATGAAACAAAATAGATAATAAGTTCGAAGCTAATACGCGAAATTAGGAAATTCGCCCAAAAAGTCCCCCAGGCGCACATCTCGGAATCGGGTAAAAATTATATTTTCCGAACACCTATTCACTCACGAGTCTAATCATATAAAAATCTCTCAAATCGGATGTCAAAAACCCACTCAAAACTCAATATTCGGTCTATGAAGTTCATGCAATTTTTCCCAAATTTTTCACCCAAATTCGAATTTTAAAGACTAGATTTAAGTTAGGAATCATGGAAATTAATCTAAGTTGGGTAGAAATCACTTACCCAAGTTACCCAGGTGCAAAAGCTTCCAAAAATCGCCTCTCCCGAGCTCTCAAATTCGAAAATGGTGAAGATAACATAAACCCTCGGACTTGGGTCTTTAAAAGACTACCCAGGTATTTCTTCTATGCGATCACGTACAATGAGTTGCAATCGCGGAGAGCATTCAGCCACGCCCCTAAAAACCTTCATTGCGATCGCGATTGCGTGACTGCGATCGCGGACCTTCACGACCCATAACTGCACGATCGCGGTTGGGGCCACGCGACCGCGTAGAAGAAATATTGAAACTCCCCCAGACAAAGAATACTCTATGCGAACGCGGTCCAGGTCATGCGATCGCAAAGACCAAGATTCCAACACACTGCGATCGCGGACCTCTTCTTGTGATCGCAGAGAACAAATTGCAGGACCTCTAAAATTTACCTTACGCGATCGCGGGTGATCCCTTGTGATCGCAGAGAGCAAAATACTGCTGTAAAAAAATCGGAAAATCATTTAAGGCTATTAGGCCAAAAATGCCCGTTTGAACACCAGAAGCACACCCGAGGTCCCCGGGACCTCCACCAAAATTACCAACCAACCCTAATACCTCATTCAAACTTGGTCGAGCCTTAAAAACACATCTCATAACATCCAAATCATCAAATATTCATAGATTCAAGCCTAAGAACTTATGAAATTTTTAGAATTCACATTAGATGCCGAAACACCTCTAAACTCATCCGAATGTCCTCAAATTTTGCACAAAGGTCATAAATGACATTATGGACGTGCTGTTACTTTTGGAATTCCTTTCCGAGTCCGATATCAAAATTTCACCTATCGGACGAAATCCCCGAAATTCTAACTTTCGCCAATTCATGCCTAAATCTATAACCGACCTCGAAAACACATTCCGAACATGCTCCTAACCCCG
Organism: Nicotiana paniculata; assembly: GCA_005239505.1. Lineage (NCBI taxonomy): Eukaryota > Viridiplantae > Streptophyta > Magnoliopsida > Solanales > Solanaceae > Nicotiana > Nicotiana paniculata. The sequence goes on from ML318307.1 coordinate 10,122, forward strand.
GAACCACCCAACGGAGCTAATGGAGTCAACGGAATTCCATTCCGGATCCGTCTTCACACAACTCTAGCTACGGCCTTATTTCGAAGGCTAAAATCCACATTTAAGGACTATGTGTCCAAAATCACTCAGAATTGTACCACTCAATACTCCGACAAGTTTCAATAACATAAATAGACATGGAGAAGCAGTTATTAGGGGATCGGGGCGCTAACTCTTAAAACAACCGACCGGGTTGTTACATTCTCCCCTCTTAAGAAAATCATTCGTCCTCGAACGAGTATAGAAACATACTTGAAGCTGTGAAAAGATGAGGGTACTGACTTCGCATGTCCTGCTCGGTCTCCCAAGTCGCATCCTCGACCGGATGACCCTTACACAGAACCTTGACTGAGGCAATATTCTTTGACCTGAGCTTTCTGACCTGTTTTTCCAATATAGCTACAAGCTCCTCAACATATGATAGATCCTTGTCCAACTGGACTGAGCTGAAATCCAAAACATGAGTCAAATCAGCGTGATACTTCGGGAGCATGGAAACGTGGAATACCGGATGAACTCCTGCTAGGTTGGGAGGCAAAGCCAACTCATAAGCGACCTCCCCAACCCGCTGCAACACCTCAAAAGGGCCAATGAACCTCGAACTCAGCTTACCCTTCTTCCCAAATCTCATGACGCCCTTTATAGGCGATACCCGAAGCAAAACCCGATCACCAACCATAAATGCCAAGTCACGAACCTTTCGATCCGCATAACTCTTCTGCCTGGACTGAATCACCTTCACCTTGTCCAGGGCATCCTGAACCAAGTTTGTACCCAACAATCGGGCCTCGCCCGGCTCAAACCATCCCGTTGGAAACCTGCACCGCCTACCATACAAAGCCTCATACGCCGCCATCTTAATGGTGGATTAGTAGCTTTTATTATAAGCAAACTCTGCAAGAGGCAAGTATCGATCCCATGACCCTCCAAAATCTATCACACAGGCACGGAGCATATCCTCGAGAATCTGAATCGTGCGCTCGGACTACCCGTCCTTCTGAGGGTGAAAAGTTGTACTCAACTCTACCCTGGTGCCTAACTCCTACGAACGGCTCGCCAGAACCGTGAAATGAAGTATTTACCTCTGTATGAAATGATAGATACTGGGATACCGTGGAGGGGAACAATCTCTCTGATATAAATCTCAACCAACCTCTCAGATGAATATGTAGTCAGCACTGGAATGAAATGGGCTGATTTGGTCAGCCGATCCACAATCACCCAACTAGCATCATGCTTCCTCAAAGTCCCAAGAAGTCCAACCACAAAGTCCATGGTGATTCGCTCCCACTTCCACTCTGGAAGCTCAATCTGTTGAAGTAACCCTCTCGGTTTGATGCTCACATTTGACTTGCTGACAGTTGAGACATTTGGCTACAAACTCCACTATATCCTTCTTCATCCTTCACCAACAATAGTGTTGTCTCAGATCCTGGTACATCTTCGCGGTACCCGGATGGATGGAATACCGCGAACTATGGGCCTCCTCAAGAATCAACTCCCGAAGCCCATCTACATTGGACACACAAATACGGCTTTGCATCCTAATCACACAATTATCACCTATGGTCACATCCCTGGCATCACCCCCCCAAACTCTACTTGAAAGACCAGAAGGTGGGGATCATCATACTGGCGCTCTCGGATGCGGTCATAAAGAGAAGACCGAGCCACCACACAAGCTAAAACCCAGCAAGGCTCCAAAAGGTTCAACCCTATGAACTGACTGGCTAGGGACTGAATATCTAAGGCTAAGGGCCTCTTAACTGCCGGAAGATATGCAAAAATTCCAAAACTCTCCACCCTGCGACTGAAGGCGTCGGCCACCACATTGGCCTTCCCCGGGTGGTATAATATAGGGATGTCATAGTTCTTTAGCAACTCCAACCACCTACATTGGCGCAAATTGAGATCCTTCTGCCTGAATATGTGCTGAAAACTCCAGTGATCCGTGAATATCACACAGGGAACACCATCCGTAGTCCCAATTTAAATATGCATTGCAGTACAAGGGGAAAGCACCGGATCTCGGTCCGTAATCCCAATTTAAATATGCAATGTAGTACAGGGGAAAAGCTCCCGGATGTAGATCCGCAGTCCCAATTTAAATATGCAATGCAGAAGTATGTCGGATACGGCTTAATTAAACAGTTCAGGAAAATCAACAGGCAAGAATAAAGTAAAACTACCTAAGCATGGTGCGACTAGTAGCAAATAAGAGGAGATCAAGTAAGGACAGGTAGGCATGGTTATTCTTAAGCTAACTACTCTGTTAACACAGGAAACAGTAATATAGGAATGAAAATGAGTGATGCCGTGGAAGGAAAAGTGGAATTGTAGCAACATTGACCCGTGTACGCCCTCGTCACCTCACGTACACGGCGTCCATGTAACAAAATCAGTATAAAAATGCCTAAGGGGAAGTCCCCAACACAGAGTTAGGCAAACCACTTACCTTGACTATGCTAATCAACCTCAATACCACGCTCTTGCCACGAGTATCCAACTCCAGGTGGCCCAAATCTAGTCAATTCGATTGCACAATGTAAATATCATTTCAGGAAACAAAATAGCTAATAACTTCGAAGCTAATACATGAAATTAGGAAATTCGCCCAAAAAGTTCCCCGGGCCCACATCTTGGAATCGGGTAAAAATTATATTTTTCGGACACCCATTCACTCACGAGTCTAATCATATAAAAATCTCTCAAAACGGATGTCAAGAACCCACTCAAAACTAAATAATTCGGTCTATGAAGTTCATCTAATTTTTCCCAAATTTTCCACCCAAGTTCGAATTCTAAAGACAAGATTTAAGTTAGGAATCATGGAAATTAATCTAAGTTGGGTAGAAATCACTTACCCAAGTTACCCAGGTGAAAAAGCCTCAAACAATCGCCTCTCCCGAGCTCCCAAAATCGAAAATGGTGAAAATAACATAAACCCTCGGACTTGGGTCTTTAAAAGACTGCCCATGTATTTCTTCTATGCGATCGCGTACAATGAGTTGCGATCGCGGGGAGCATTCAGCCACGCGCCTAAAAACCTTCATCGCGATCGCGATCGCGACGGCGATCGCGGACCTTAACGATCCAGAGCTACGCGATCGCGGTTGGGGCCACGCGACCGCGTAGAACAAATATTGAAACTCCCCCAGACCAACAATAATCTATGCGAACGCGGTCCAGGTCATGCAATCGCGAAGACCAAGATTCCAACACACTGCGATCGCGGACCTCTTCTGGCGATCGCAGGACCTCTCACATTTACCTTACGCGATCGCGGGAATATACTGCTGTAGAAAAAAAAGAAAACCATCTAAGACGATTAGGCCAAAAATGCCCATCTGAACATCCGAAACACACCCGAGACCCCCGGTACCTCAACCAAAATTACCAACCAACCCTAATACCTCATTCAAACTTGGTTGATCCTTAAAAACACATCTCATAACATCAAAAACATTAAATATGCATACATTCAAGCCTAAGAACTTATGAAATTTCTAGAATTCACATTCGATGCTGAAACACGTCTAAACTTATCCGAATGACCTCAAATTTTTCACACATGTCATAAATGACATTACGGACCTGCTGTCACTTTCGGAATTCCATTCGAGTCCGATATCAAAATTTCACCTATCCACCGAAATCGCCGAAATTCTAACTTTCACCAATTCAAACCTAAATCTACAACCGACCTAGAAAACACATTCCGAACAAGCTCCTAACCCGTGAATCACCCAACGGAGATAACGCAGTGGACGGAATTCCATTGCAGATCTGTCTTCACACAGATCTAGCTACGACCTGATTTCAAAGGCTAAAATCCACATTTAAGGACTATGTGTCCAAAATCACTCCAGCTTTTACCACTCAATACTCCAACATGTTTCAATAACATAAATAGACACGGGAGAAGCAGTTATTAGGGGATCGGGGCGCTAACTCTCAAAACGACCGACCGGGTCGTTACAACATGCTTTTAGTATTTACATACTCTCAATGTTCTCAATACTTCATTGGAGGCTTGATAGACCGGAGTAACAGTTAGATAGAGTCACGTGCTTTTCAGGTTAAACATTGTTGGCTTCAGATGTGTTTCAGACTTATATTATCACACTTTGATGTATGTCATTCAAACTTTCAGTACATCAGCATATGTTAGTTTATCTTTCACATTCAGTATTTTATGATATCACATGTTGATTCAGCCAATTGGTTCGCTTGGTCACATGTAGTCAGGCACCGGGTGCTGTGTTACGTCTAGGCCCAGGTTCGGGGCGTGACAAAGCTTAGTATAAGTGCACTAGGGTCAAGTGTCCTAGGTAGTTTATGAAGCCGTGTCTAGTGTAGTTTATTTTGTTGGTTGAGTTCATTAATTCTTCTTACTAATCGAAGAGGCTAGTTGAATAATTGATTAAACCTAGTAAGGAGGATGATCAAAAGAGGTTTTCCTAAAGACCAATCCACTACGAATTCTTGCATATCTTCATCGAGCATAAATTGGTTCATATTGTGAGGTTGAGACTTAATTGAGAGAGGAGTTTCTACTAAACGTTTGAACTAATAATTGAGTGAATTTGAGAGACTCACTTGAACATTAGAAGTGAATTAACTAGAGTTAAATCCCAGACAAATATCTTGCACCTATCCAATCAACCCCTATCTTCTCCCATTGATATCTTCCTTGCTTACTTTTGTTCAATTGTCATTAGTCAATTAGCTCTAGATTCTTAGTTAATTTTAGTTTTACTTCACATAATTCTCAATTGTTGATCATCTTGGATAACAATCTAGCTACAAACTACAAGAATACTGTTTAAAGCCAATCCATTTGGATACGATATTATATTATACTATATTCGACTAGCGAGCATAATTTTGTGTTGTCTTTTAAGCTCGTCAAATTTTGGCGCCATTTTCGGGGATTAGCAAACAATAGTGTTTGAAATAGTTTATAGTGCTAATTGAGGAATTTTTTATTTTTATTTTATTTTATTTTTCCCTTTTACGGTTGGTGTTCTTTGACTGTGCGCAGTTGCAAGTAAGAATGGCGCATGACTTGATCTTCTCAGAAATTATTGTAACATACGATCCAGAAATAGAAAAACAACTACGACAGCTGAGGAAGGAAAGAAATATCCCTGAGAATATCAAGAAGTTTGGGTGATCCTCAACAAAAGAAAATATGGCTCGAGATGATGTAATGTAGATTTGGCTGCAAGAGAGGAAGCCTAGCAATGAGAAAATGTTGCACAGGATGCTGAAGAAGCATCTATTAGAGATGCACAACACATTTATGAAGAAGAGAGGGGTCACAGACTTTATCAAAAACAACCCATAGCTGCTGACCAGTGCAGAAACATAGTTCCCGGTACTGGGAGACCACCTGGTGATTACGCTAGATTGATCTAAAACCAAGGTTTGTCAGGTATTCGACCACCTGCAGTTGCAACTAATAATTTTTAATTGAAGCAAGGGTTGCTCCAAACTCTTCAAAATTACTGTGTCTTCATAGGAAATATGGACGAAGATCCAAACAACCATCTAATGGACTTTGAGGAGATTATGAACACCTTTAAATACAATGGTGTTTCACAAGATGCAATCTAATTAAGGGCATTCCCTTCCCACTTAAAGATGATGCGAAGCAGTGGCTCGAAGCTTGCCCCGGGGATCAATTAGAACATGGGAGGAGATGACCAGAAAATTTATTGATAAATATTTTTCCTTAGCAAAAACGGGCAAGTTTAGAAGAGAGATCCATAACTTCTGCAAGAAAGATACTGAGACAGTGTTTGAAGCTTGGGAGAGGTTTAAGGAGATAGTTCAAAAGTGTCAACACAGTGGAATTGAACTTTATGCAACTCCAGAATTTTTTGGATAGGTTGACACCGGCTTCATGTAGAAATTGATCAATACAATTGGAGGTCCGTTGATGAGGAAGACACAAGAGGATATAGTCACTATTCTTGATGAATTGTCTGAAGATACAAATCAGTGGCCCTCTAAAAGTGCTGAAAGATGAAGAGTGGCTCGTGTTCACCAGGTTTATGCTAACACATCTGTGCAGGTACAACTTGATGCCATGACTAAGGAGATAAGGAAGCTGACTTTAGCTTCATTACAGAGTAAGAATCAAGTAGCTTATGATATATATTGAAGAGGACACCCTACTCATGAGTGTTAGGACTTAAGTGAGGAAGTGAATGATGTGTGGAATTACAACTTTAATGCAATGGGTCAGAGACTCCCCAGTTTTTCATGGAGATCACCTAGGGGTATAACAAATGCGTGGAAATAGAATAATCCTAGACCCCAGGGACAAGAAGCTTCAGTTTTCCATAATCAGTAGAGGTAGCAATTTCAGTCTTAATAGCCCATTCAGTTTGGCTTAGAAGATCTCATGAAGTCTTTTATTCAGAAAACTGATTAGAAGATTGAAATTCATAGCGCATCTATGAGGGAACATGGAACAGCAATCAAGGATATAGGTACTGGTCTTTGAAATCTTGAGAGACAAGTGGGACAGATTGTAACAATTTTGTCTGAAAGGATCCCACATACTCTACCTGTTGATACCAAAAGAAGCCCACAGAAACAATGAACGTTGTAACTCTGAGAAGCGGGAAAGTGTTGAAAGAGCCCAACCATGTCCAAAAAGATGTGATACCTGAAAAAGAAAGCGGGGAGCAGCTGAAAAATGAAGTGGATAAGAAGAAGAAAGGTATGAAGGCAACTGAGAAGAGGATGGAGGAAGAGAATTCAAGAAAGGAGGATCGTGAATAGAGAAAGCACATGCCTACTTTACCTTTTTCCCAAAAACTGTATAGAGAAAATATTGATAAGCAATTCGAGAGATTTTTGATATGCTGAAACAGGTTAATGTAAATTTTTCATTCACATAAGTGTTCTCCCATATGTCAGCTTATGCAAATTTTTTGAAGGAGATTCTTACAAAGAAGAGGAAGATAAAAGAGACCTCAGTGGTCAAGCTCACAGAGCATTGCAGTGCAATCTTGCAGAACAAACTCCCACAAAAGTTGTATGCATGGATGTGCGCATTAGTTCGAAGACGTGAAATGGAGCACGACTTCGACTCAGACCCTGACTAGATTTTCAGAGTTTCCTTTATCTAATGCTTTTTAATTGTGTTTTATAGGGTCATGGCACAATTTAAAGTGTGGGGTAGGGGGATAATTGTATGTTGTATGTATATGTTTTATGTGATGACTCAAAAAAAGTCATCTCTCATTTTGTAAGTCAAAACTCTTTTCCGAGTCCTTGAAAACCTCCTTTTTTTTTCTTACCTCGTTTTGCGTAGGCAGTCCGGGCATATATCCGGAAAGCTGTTATAGGAAAAATTGAGAAAAATGCTAAGTTTCTTTTAAAATAGTAAAATATGTGAAGTATATTAGTATTTAAGTGAGTTGAGTGCTAGAATTAATTATATGTGTAGTTAGTTAAATGGAAGATTGAAGTGTAGACTAGAAATTTATTAGTACTATTGACTAAAGTAGCACGTGGTCATAAGCCATGGGATGTGGAAAAGTGGTAGTAAGTTTCATATATCTATACATGCAAAGATATGTGGTGTCTCTATGTAATAAAAGGTTGGCCAAGGGATGGCACATGTAAAGAGGAACTTTAATGGGCTTCCAGATGTCATTAATTTTGCCAAGGGTGGAACTAAGTGTCATAGCACTTAAAGTGCATGGATAACATGTGTAAAGTTACTTAAAATGCATGGCTAACATGTGTAAAGTTACTTAAAGTGCATGGCCAACATGTGTAAAGCTACTTATGTGTCTACACCGGTGGGTGATCCTATTGTGGTAAATCATGTCTACCATTCGTGTGTAGTGGTTATTGGGGGTTTGGAGACCAGCGTAGATCTTCTACTCCTTGATATGGTAGATTTTGATGTCATTTTGGGGATGGATTGGTTGTCACTGTGTCATGCCATATTGGACTCTCACGCCAAGACCGTGACCTTAGCATTGCCGGGTTGCCTCGACTAGAGTGGAGAGGGACTCCTAGTCATTCTTCCAGCAGGGTTATCTCTTATATGAAGGCTCGGTGTATGGTCGAGAAGGTGCGTTTGGCCTATTTGGCATATGTTCATAATTTTATTGCCGAGGTTCCTCCTAGGGACTCTATGCCCATTGTCCGTGAGTTTCCAGAGGTATTTCCTGCAGACCTATCAGGTATGCCACCTGATAGGGATATTGACTTTTGTGTTGATTTGGTCAGGGCACTCAGCCCATTCCTATTCTGCCATATCGTATAGCCCCACCAGAGTTGAAGGAGTTGAAAGAATAGTTGCATCATTTGTTTGATAAAGGCTTTATTAGGCCTAGGTTTTGACCTTGGGGTGCACCGGTGTTGTTCGTTAAGAAGAAGGATGGATCGATAAGGATATGCATAGATTATCGGCAAATGAACAAGTTTACCATCAAGAATAAGTATCCATGGCCGAGGATTAATGACTTTTTTGACCAGCTTCAGAGTGCCAAGGTATTTTCGAAGATTGATTTGAGATCTGGTTACCATCAGTTGAGGATTAGGGCATCCGATGTCCCTAAGACAACTTTTCGCACTCGGTACGGGCATTATGAGTTCTTAGTGATGTCATTCGGGTTGACAAATGCCCCAGCAACTTTCATGGACTTGATGAACCGAGTGTTCAGGCCTTATTTGGATTCCTTCGTGATTGTCTTCATTGATGATATTCTGATTTATTCCCACAGTCGGGAGGAGCATGAGCAGCACTTTCGAGTCGTTCTCTAGATTCTGAAGGACAGTCAATTATATGCCAAGTTCTCGAAATGTGAGTTTTGGTTGAGTTCAGTTGAATTTATGGGTCATGTCGTGTCAGCAGAAGGTATTCAGGTGAATCCTAAGAAGATTTCAACGGTCAAGGATTGTCCTAGACCGACATCAGCCACAGAGATCTGGAGTTTCTTAGGTTTGGCAGGCTACTACCGTCAGTTCATGAAGTGGTTGTCGTCCATTGCAGCCCCGATGACCAGGTTGACTCGGAAGGGTGCCTAGTTCAGGTGGTCAGATGAGTGTGAGGCGAGCTTTCAGAAGCTCAAGACAACCTTGACCACATCGCCGATGTTGGTTTTCCCCATAAGTTCAGGGCCATATACTATGTATTGTGATGTTTCTCGGGTTGGACTTGGTGTAGAGTTGATGCAGGATGGCAAGGTTATTACATATGCTTCGCATTAGTTGTAGATGTACTAGAAGAATTATCCAGTTCATGATTTGGAGCTAGCAGCCATTGTCCATGCACTGAAGATTTGGAGGCGTTATCTATATGGCGTGTCATGTGAGGTGTTCACGAATCACAAGAGTTTGCAATATTTTTTCAAGAAGAAAGAGTTGAATTTGAGGCAAAGGAGATGGTTGGAGCTGTTGAAAGACTATTACATCACCATCTTATATCATCTAGGGAAGGCCAATGTGGTGTCCGATGCTTTGAGTAGGAAGTCAGCCAGTATGGGCAGCCTTGCTTATATTCTGATTGAGGAGAGACCGCTTGCTTTGGATGTTCAGGCTTTTGCCAATCGGTTCATGAGATTGGATGTTTCTGAGCCTGACTGTGTTATAGCTTATACAGTTTCTCATTCTTCATTATTTGATCGTATTCGTGATCGGCAGTATGATGATCCTCATTTGTGTGTCCATAAGGACACGGTGCGACACGATGGTGCCAAGCAGGATACAGTTGGTGATGATGGATTTTTACGGATGCAGGGTCGTATTTGTGTTCCCAATGTGGACGGACTTCGTGAGTTGATTTTAGAGGAGGCCCATAGTTCCCGGTATTCCATTCATCCAGGCACCGCAAAGATGTATCAGGATTTGCGGCAGCATTATTGGTGGAGGAGGATGAAGAAGGACATTGTGTCATATGTAGCTCGGTGCTTGAATTGTCATCAGGTTAAGTACGAGCATCAAAGTCCTGGTGGATTGCTGGAGCAGGTTGAGATTCCTGAGTGGAAGTGGGAGTGTATCACCATGGACTTCGTTGTGGGGCTCCCACTGACGAAGAGGATGTTCGATGCGGTATGGGTAATTTTTGATAGGCTGACCAAGTCAACACATTTCATCCATGTGGCAGCTTCATATTCCTCGGAAAGATTGGCAGAGATCTACATTAGGGAGATTGTTCGTCTTCATGGTGTGCCCGTGTCTATTATTTCCGACCAAGGTACGCAGTTTACCTTGCATTTCTGGAGGGCAGTCCGGCGTGAGTTGGGCACGTGGGTTGAGTTGAGCACAACATTTCATCCTCAGACTGACGGACAGTCCGAGCGTACTATTCAAATTTTAGAGGATATGCTCTGAGCCTGTATTATTGACTTTGGAGGTTCATGGGATCAGTTCTTGCCATTAGCTGTGTTTGCCTACAATAAAAACTTTCAGTCAAGCATTCAGATGGCTCCTATGAGGCATTATATGGTAGGCAGTGTCGGTCACCGGTTGGATGGGTTGAGCCGGGAAAGGCTCGGTTGTTGGGTACAGACTTAGTGCAGGATGCCTTGGATAAGGTTAAGATCATTCAGGACAGACTTCGTACAGCTCAGTCCAGGCAAAAGAGTTATGCCGACCGCCAAGTTCGCGATGTGGCATTCATGGTCGGATAGCAGGTGTTGCTTCGGGTGTCGCCCATGAAGGGCGTGATTAGATTTGGGAAGAAGGGAAAGCTAAGCCCTAGGTACATCGGTCCTTTTGAGATCCTTGATAGAGTGGGAGAGGTGGCTTACAGACTTGCGTTGCCACAGAATTTATCAATTGTGCACCCAGTGTTTCACGTGTCTATGCTTCAGAAGTATCACGACGATCTATCCCATGTGTTAGACTTCAGCAGTGTCCAGTTGGACAAGGATTTGACATAAAAGGAGGAGCCGGTAGCCATATTAGGCCGGAAGATTCGTCAGTTGAGATCGAATAGTTATCCTTCGGTTCGTATTCAGTGGAGAGGTCAGCTTACCGAGGCAGCTAGCTGGGAGTCCGAGTCCGATATACGGAGCCGATATCCCCATATTTTCCCTGATTCATGTACTTTTCTATGTCTGTTTGAGGACGGAAGTTTTCTTTTAGAGGTTGAGAATGTGATGACCCAAAAAACGTCATCTCTCATTTTATAAGTCAAAACTGTGTTCCGAGGCCGTGAAAATCTCCTTTTTTTTCTCACCTTGTTTTACGTAGGCAGTACGGGCGTATATCCGGAAAGCTGTTATAGGAAAAATTGAGGAAAATGATATGTTGCATTTAAAATAGTAAGATATGTGAAGTATATTAATATTTAAGGGAGTTGAGTGCTAGAATTAAATATATGTGTAATTAGTTAAATGGAAGATTGTAGGGTAGACTAGAAATTTACTAGTACTATTGACTAGAGTAACACGTGGTCATAAGCCATGGGATGTGGAAAGGTTGTAGTAAGTGTCATATATCTATACATGCAAAGATATGTGGTGTCTCCATGTAATGAAAGGTTGGCCAAGGGATGACACATGTAAAGAGGAACTTTAATGGACTTACACATGGCATTAATTTGGCCAAGGGTGGAACTAAGTGTCATAGCACTTAAAGTGCATGGCTAACATGTTTAAATCTACTTAAAGTGCATGGCTAACATGTGTAAAGCTACTTAAAGTGCATGACTAATATATGTAAAGTTACTAAAAGTGCATGGTTAATATGTGTAAAGTTAGTGATGAGTCATTGGGTAAGCTTAAGGCTACCAAACGTGGCAGCAATTCAAGCTCAATATGGTGAGTCTTAAGTGCATAAAATATGTGGCAAAAGATAGTAAACTTAGTGGCTTAGTCATCCCAATAGTTGGGGGCCACAAAATATGATTTTAAAAAGACCTTCGTCTTATATTTTGCTAGAAAACGGATGAAAGCTTCAAAGAGTGATTATAAAATCATATAGTTCCATTATCTCTCCCATCTCTTAGAAATATTACAATCCAAATCACAAGAGAGCAGAGAAATATTACAATCCAAATCACAAGAGAGCAGAGAAATATTACAATCTAAATCACAAGAGAGCCTCAACCTCAACCAAGAACATAAGAAACTTTATCCAAATCACTTTCTAAGCTAAAGAACATAGCAACGTTGTTGCAAAGCTCTAGAGGAAATGTTTCGGCCATGATTTTCTTTGCATACACAACGTGATTTCGTTGATATTTCATATGACTTGTTCCATGTTTTATCGCAATTAACGTGTGTTAGAAGATTGTCAAGACAATCGACTCAAATACAAGTGAATCAGAGGCGAATTCTAAAGGGAAAGCGGTAATTAGGGCTTGAGTTTGACCGTGGAATTCGAGGTAGTGTTATCTTCAATGTATAGGTGTGACGACGAGTATCTATACGTTGGTGTCAAGCATGCTCGTTAGTCGAATATTTTGATTTATGTGATATTTCATTAAGCACTACTCAGGTTAAATTTGATTATTATCCATGATAATAGCATTTCATTGGTATTTCTTATTGTTAAGTATTGGTTCAAGATGAGAATTTCTACATGAAGTTAAACAACTAAGTGAGATTGGCTATAGCCGTTTCCCTTGCCGGGATGGTATTGATTCAATTGTTGTTTTGCCTTGCCGGGACGTTACCTTTTTATTATTGTTTATGTTATTGATTTCCTTGCCGGATTGTTGTTATTGATTTGCTTGGGTGAGGAAGAGTGTTAAAGTACGAAGGGTGATGCCGTGTATGATATTGTGAGAGAGTGTAAAAGCGCGAAGGGTGATGCCGTACCATATTATGAAATTAAAAGCACGAAGGTTGATGTCGTGCTGTTTCTATTGATTTATTGTGAGGATGAGAGTAAAATCACGAAGGGTGATGCCATGCATTCTATTTATTATTTGGTGAGGATGAGAGTAAAAGCACGAAGTGTGATATCGTGCACTTGTTTTTGTGCTGTTACTTCTGTTGTTTAAATTGATATCTAATTTGTGGCTTTACTTCGTTATTTCCCTTACTTGAAACAATGAACAAACTCACCATGTCTAAGGTGAGAGTAGAAATTTATCTACTTAAGCCACTGATTCATAATGTCTTCATAGCAGATGAAGACGATAACTCTCCGCTTAAGGGATTTGAGTAGAAAATTGAATTTGAAAATATCCCAAAATATTGTAGGCACGGCAGGAAATTGGGTCATTTTTTTTCAATTGTAGAGCCTTGGAAAAGAAAATCTTTCTGAAAAAAAAACGTTGAGGAACAGATCATCAAAAATAGAGACCACCCTAATTCCCCTAATAGGGAAGATCCTAAAAATGTGAGAGGTCCTATGAAAGATATTCAAGAAAGGGTACGAGAAGAACAAATCATGGAAGAGGATGCTAGTAATAGGAGAAGTGGAAGAAGTGAACCTCCTAAAAGTGTCTACAAACCCACTCGAGTCAATTTTGGCATAGACAAGCGTCTCCCAGCTAATGAGACAATTGGTAATAAAAGTACGAAGGAGAATAATGAATTTTAAGGAAAGGTAGTTAATACTTAATTGGAAAGTTTGCATAAAGAGGTACGGAAGAACATTAGCGATAAGGCTATTGAAGTCCTTGGTGCATAGCTGGGAAATTATGTTATTGCTCAAAATGGATCACAGGCAAATATAAAAGACAATTCAGAACTATCTTAACAACATGAGTATCTAATCAACAACACACCTAATAGTATCATGATCAAAGAGTTGCAAAAGTTATTAGTTGACTTGTCCAATGTGGATTAAGAAATGGCTGGCAGCTCAAAATCTAAAAAGAACTGAAGAAAAAAAAAGGAGCGGTAAAAGTATAAAGAAACTATGGAAGATGTTATCAAAGGAGCTATGGATCAGAACACTATCATTACTCAAAATAGCATTGATTAATTGATGGAGGCGGGAGATAAAGGAAATAATGATGATAGACAAGTTAGCACGCATCAGGAAAAGAACCAAGAAGAAAGTAACAAGGAAGAAGCAGATGAAGCTACAGATGAATGTGCAGATGAGTTTTCATTATACGAAGAAAACACATCAAAATAATCCTCATATGAAAGGACAGAGAAAATTATACAAACTAGTATAGGTACTAAATCTGAAAGGGATTGAACTAAAGAGGTTGCTAGTGAGGCCTCTATGCAAAGGAACACATCCCCAAGGATTTTGGACAGACAAAAGACAAAGAAGACATGCAAGGAATCTCCTATTAATAGGAATCAAAATTTGAATTCACAAAACCATTCAAAATTATCCCTCAATGATTAAGGTGCTTATTGGAATATAAAGGCTATGAAATCCCAAGCTTCAACAGAGATAAGCTTCTTATTACAAGTCCTAAGATCTCCTTAGTTGCTATTTAAGAACCATTTATCAAGGAGAATAAAATTCAAAATTGTAAGCATGCTCTTGGTATGCAGGGTTGCTTAGCTAATTCCAGTAATAAAATCTGGATTTTTTGGTGTAACGATTTGAATTGCTCTATCTTTGCTAGTAAAGACCCAATGGTTACTTGGAGGATATCTAATGGATATTTATGCCAAGTCTAAACATACATGTAAAGAAGAATTGTGGGGTTACACGAGAGCCTTTGCTTCCACTATCAATCATCTATGTGTTGTGTGTGGGGACTTCAATAGTAATCTATTAATGGAAAAAAATAATGGGGAAAGGCTCACAAACTTTGTAATAGCATCTCATTCATGGAGACACCAAATAACTGTGGCCTTGATGACATTGATTATAGTGAAAATAGGTTTATTTGGTGCAATGAAAGAAAAAAGCATGACATTATCTGTAAAAGACTAGTTAGGATGCTCATTAATGATGAATGGAATGACTGTTTAGCCAGTACTAGTGTTCAACATTTGGCTAGAGTAAGCTCTGACCACTGTCCTTTATTGGTTTATGAAAAGGCCAATCTTAAATGGCTGGAGAATATTCCAAGTACAATCGATGAATCTAATAACTAGATGCTTATGGTTGATCCTACTCATTAGGAAGTCCAAGATGTTGTTTTTAACATTAACCAAAATAGCTCATCTAGACCAGATGGTTTCAACATCCTATTTTCTTCAGAGCTCTAGGATATTGTATGTACAGATATTGTGAAATTGGTCAAGGCTATTTTTAATGGTGAATAATTGCCTAAATATTTTACAAGCACATGCCTAGAAATCATCCCTAAAGTATAATCCCCTCAAACCTTCTCTGAGTTTAGACCCATTAGTCTAAGAAATGTCACTCAGAAGGTTATTTCTAAAGTTTTGAAAGTTAGACTCTTCTATCCTCCCCAAAATTATCTCTTTGACCCAGAGTGACTTTATTAAAGGGAGAACTATAGGGGAGAACGTTCTGCTAGCTCAAAATATTATCCATGAGATTAAGAGAAAGAAAAAATGTGGCAATGTTATCTTCAAGATTGATATGAATAAAGCTTGTGACAGAATCTCTTGGCATTTAATATGTGCAGTTATGAGAAAGATGGGATTTGTTGAGGAATGGATACGTGTCATGTGGAACGTGATGTCAAATAGCCAGTACATTATGATCATTAATGGAAAAAGACATGGATTCTTCAAGTATGAAAGGGAATTAAATAGGAGGATCATGTCTCAACATCTCTTTATAATTGTTGCGAAAGTTTTTTCTAGTGTTCTTAACAAACTTTATGAAGATCATATGTTCAATGGTTTTGCTAAGGAACCAAATGGACCTAAGATCAATCACCTATTCTATGCTGATGATTTTATTATTTTTTGTTCAGGTAAATCACACACATTAAAGTTGATTGTGGAGGGCTTGAAGAAATGTTAAGAGGATTTATGCCAAATCATCTACAGAGAGGATATATGGACTAAATTTATGAAGGCTAAATATTCAAAAAGAATTCATCATGCGGCTCTAAAATAGAGTTACAAGTACTCCCATAGTTGGAGGAGAATGATGAAGATTAAAGATAAGATTGATAACCTTATTCTTTGGAGAGTGAATGGTGGTAATTCAAATTTTTGGTGGGATAATTAGACGGGTCTAGGTAAGCTTGCTCAATATGCAGGGGACTCTACCTCTATTAAAGGAAAAGTAGCTATATTCATGCAACCAAAATGTTAATAAATTGATGTTGGCTCTCCCTCACAATGTTGTACCTCATATCAAGGGAGTTACAATTAACTCTTCTGATCTAGCCGGTGTCCCTATTTGGACTGGTAACTCAGATGGAAGACTTACTTGTAATCTGCATATAACAAAATCAAACATTCTCATAATTATTCCATGTATATAAAATGATGTGGCAGAAGAATACTCCTCTAAAAATCTCCTTCTATCTTTGGAGAATTCTTAGGAAGGAAGGAAGTTGTTGATCTTAATATGAGGAAATTTTATGTCCAACTCCCTTCTATATGCTCGTGTTGTATCAACCATGTTCAAAAAAATGGAGAGCATCTGTTTCTATAGAGCATGATCAGTGATACTATTTGGCTCATTTTATTTAATATACTTTTTGGCATTAATCATGGATATGCTAGCTTGAGACTACAAATAATCTCTTGGTGGATGGCTAAGGTAATCAACCCTATACAGAAGATGGCTTTGCAAGTTTTACCAGAGATCATAATCTAGGGAATTTGGAAGGCTAGATGAAAAAAAAGGTATGAGAATGTCAGAATGGTTGCTAATAGTATCATTCATAAAATTTATGATCAGTTAATTCTTATTACTCATAAGCAATTCAACAGAATCACCCTTTATGCAATGGGAGCACTTTTACAAAGTTATGGAAGTGGCTAAGCCCCAGATCTTCTCTATTGATATAAGATGAATAAGGCCTAAACCTAGCTAGGTGAAACTTAACACTAATAGATGTGCAAAAGGAAATTCTAGTTTTTGTGGAGGAGGAGAGATTATTAGAGATGACAAAGATATGATGATTGAAGCTTTTGGCCAATATCTGGGCTATAACACTAATAATATGGTTGAAGCTCTTGCTCACGAAACTGTTATTGATTGGTGTGTTAAGATTGGCTTCAGCTATATAGAAATATAGAGTGACTCCATATTTTTGGTGGAATGGGTGCTTAACATTATCGAGCCTCCATGGAATCTTTGGGATAGTATAAGCAAGATCAGAGATCGACTCAAACGCTTTGAAATTGGGAATGAAACATAGCTTTATGGAAGAAAATAAGGTTGCCGATTGTCTTGCCAATGGGGGAAAGTAGTGCAGCCATGTCACATGGATTACTGAGCGTCAGATGCTTCCTATAGAAGTTAGAGGAAGCTTGAATGCTGATAGAATAAATCTCTCCTCCTTTAGATTCCAAACAATAAAAAACTCCTTCTTTTTGGGTAGGAATATGTATAATATCTTCACTTTTGATGTTCCATGAGGATGTACAAATTGTATAGGTGAGGTACAATATTTTGCTCCCATCATCCTTAGGACTTTTTAAGCTTAATTAGAAATCCTACTTCTTCCCAAGAATGGAGCTTGTTCCATTCATAGCAGGTACAAGGAGTTAATCTCTCCGCGTGGTAAATTATTTTTGATGATCAATAAATCCAAATACTTTATTAAAAAAAACTCTATGTATTTTGTCCTAAAAATATTTTAAAAAGAGATGTTGTGATGACCTGATAGATCATCTTGAACTTTAGTCTTCATTTATGTGTTATGAAACCCCCATTAGCTCCGTTTATTGTGTCTCGTTTTGCATCCACAGTCTCCCTCTTATTTCGAAAAATATTATTTGAAAATTTAAGAAAATGTGAATTTTTATCTTCAAAATGACTTGAGTTGACCACAATCAACATTTCATATAAACGGACCTGGATCAGTATTTTGACGGTTTCGGTGAGACTGTATCATGATTTAGTACTTGGGCATATGTCCGAAATTGAATTCGGAAGTCCCTAATTTGTTTGACAAATTTCACCGAAAACTAGCATTTTTGAAATGTGAAGAATTTCTAAGTTTGACCGTAAGATGACTTCTTAGCTAACAATTTCGGATTCTGATGGTAAAACTGGAATGGTTCTGTATAGCTATTTGAAACTTGTCTGCAAAATTTCGTTCAATTGGGAATTGACTTGCTCCCCTATTTTCGTTGCTTTATAGTATATCTTGTTTCATGCCTTAATTTCTACATGCTTATTTGATTTCCACACCATAGTTGCTACTTGCCATTTAACATTCCTTGTATTAAATTGTCCATCCCCTTCATAATTCCATGCTTATTTACTAGTTGTCTATTTGCTTCCCTTACATATCTAAATTGTCTTATGCCTTGTTTATCTTATAGTTTCATATTGTTTGTTGCCTTTATTAGTATAGTTTCACTTGTATGAATTGTTAAATGATAGATACTACTGATTTAGTAAAGTTGAGACATCTGAGTTGTTCAAGACTCTTTGGTTATCATGTTATTCGCTTTTGCTCGTACTTTTTTTCTTTTGATGTAGGATTTCTTGTAAATCTTGGTTATTTAATTACTATTGTTAATTGAAATTGTTTGGGAAGCAGATTGAACGCCGCAATGAAAATTGAAAGGTAATGAATTGAAATGTCGGAATAAGGACGGATTATGATGTTGACAATGATTATATGTTGGGATCCAGTTTGACGCCGTAGTAAATTATTTAAAGTTGATATTATGGGATCGGATTGCCCGTCGCAATATATTGGTAACAGTTATATTTGTTTGTAACAATTGGATTGGCCTCGGTAATTGGGATGAGTTATAGACTGATCATTCTAGGTTCTCTGTTAGTTGATTCTAAGTTTGTTGATATGGATTATCTATTTTTCTTCTATTCTTGTTTTTCCTGTTATTATTATTGTTATTATTATTATTATTATTATTATTATTATTATTATTATTATTATTATTATTGTTGTTGTTGTTGTTGTTGTTATTATTTTTTTATTATTATTATTATTATTTTTATTATTATTGTATTTATTATTACCATCATCATCACCATCATCATCATCTTCTTCTTCTTCTTCTTCTTCTTCTTCTTCTTCTTTACTATTATTATTATTATTATTATTA
>MDKI01114546.1:0-10706 GCA_005239505.1 Nicotiana paniculata
CGAGTATGAGAACGCGAACGCGAATGCGAACACGAACGACAAGGCAATTAGCCTTCGCGAACGTGAAGAAGAGAATGCAAACGCGAAGGGCAAGGCCGCTGGGCTTCGTGAATATGATCTGAGGGTCGCGAACACGAAGATGATTTATGGGCGTGAGTTTGTTGAGCTTTGTGAACGCGAGGGCTGTGCCGCGTTCGCGATGAAGGGTCGGACTAGGCAGTGAGTTGTTTTAAAGATGGGGTTTGGCTATTTTCATTCTTTTTTCATTTGGTTGGGCGATTTTTGGAGCTCTTGGAAGGGAGATTTTTTTTCATCTATGTCAAGGTAAGTTATTACCACCTATTTTAAGTTAAATACTCAGATTATATATGGGTTTAGACAAAAAGATTTGTAGAAAATTTGGGATTTTGAGGGAAAACCTAGAAATTTATATTTTTTGATTTTGACCACGAATTTGGGCATGAAATTGAGAAAAAATCATATATTTGTGTTCATGATGTTATGGGTAGTGTTTATCTTCGAAAATTTCTTGAATACGGGCATGTGGGCCTGTGGGTGAATTTTAGGAATTTTTCAAATTGTGTTGGAATTCACTTTAATGGTTGGGATGTGAACTCTTGAGCATGCATTGACTATTTTATATAACATTTGACTAGCTTCGATTCGTTTGGCACCGAGTTGAGGATGGAAAGATCAATTTTGGATCGGAAAGTAAGCTTTGAGATGAGGTATGAATCCTGCCTAACTTTGTGAGGGTGGATTTAACCCTAAGTATTGTATATTGATGTGTGCTACTTGTTATGGGGGCTACGTATGCACGAGGTGACGAGAGCCTGTACATAGCTACATTAATGTTATTGTCTGGGTAGACTTAGGTTCACATCATGCTATAGCTGTACTATTTGAGTAGTCTCTCGCCTAATAAATTCCCTTGTTTTACATTTCTACTTGAGACTAGACTTGTTATTGTAGAAACTTCATGGGTTCATGATTATTCGTCGAATAATTTTTCTCCTCTTATGGAATGTCTCCATTATATATGTTTCATTGAAAGGTTTTTATTAAAGAAATTATAACTCACACGTTTATTCATGAGTGGGGTCAAGAACTCGTCAAAGCTTTTTATTCTAATGGGATCGGGATATTCGCCTCGTCAGGTTTATGTATTTCACTCTAATGGGATCGGGCCGTTCGCCTCGACAGGACTTATGTACCACACTCTCATAGGAGCAGGTCGTTCGCCTCAGTAGGTTACTAGATGCATCTATGGTTCGTACAGTTCGACCCTCGACAGTGCGCATTTTAATTATTATGTTGGATCGGGCCGTATGCCTTGACATTTCCTATATCATATCCTCATGAAATCGCGCATAATACTTGGCAAGAACCCAATATATCTTTGAGTTTCCCAAATTTGAATTATGGCAATCTACTTGAGGAGATCCACTATATCTATATATATGCTCAGGTTAAGGAGGGAACTTCTAATGGAGAGTTTGAGTTCCTCGTAAAGAGGGGGATTTGTACCACATGATTTATACTTGTTTATTTCAGTTATTTACTCTGGCTTACACTTACTTACCTCTTTATTGTACCTGATCTTATTAGACCACTAGTGAGTGTCGATGTCGACCCCTTGTCAATACTCCTCGGGGTTAGACTAGATACTTACTGGGTACATGTTGATTTACGTACTCATACTACACTTGCTGCACATTTTTGTGCATGTATATATATGACTAGTGGCCTTGTGAGAGCAGGGGCATGTATGCATACAGGGACTTAGGTGATTTGCATTCCTTATTACGACCTGCAGTCGACAAAGTCTCTTTCAGAGTATTTATATTTTTCCTGTCCAATTTATATTCCGGACAGATGTTGTATTTAATTTTATATTCCTAGTTATGGCTCATGCACTTGTGACACCAGGTTTTGGGATGATTATGGGTTGTTTAGTATTGAAATTGTTAAAAATATCATTATTTACTCTGTATATTCCATCTTTTCTATTCAATGGAAGGAAATATTATCTCATACGTATTAAAACGAGAACCAAATTAAGTATTTATTTTTGGCTTGTCTGACAACGGTGTCCGGTGCCATCACGACTTTTAATGAATTTTGGGTCGTTACATTTACATACTCATACTACACTTGCTACACATATTGTGCAGGCACATATACGTAAATCGATCTTGTGGGCGCAAAGGCACGGCTATTTCGAGGACTTAGGTGAGCTGCATCCCATGTTACGAGTCTGCACCACACAGAGTCTCAATCAATGTTATTTACACTCTCCTGTCTAATTTGTATTCTAGACAGATGTTATATTTTACCATATTTCCTAGTTGATGCTCATGCGCTTGTGACACCGGGTTTTGGGATGCTTATGGGTCGTTCGCTAGTGTAGTGGTGAAAAATATTATCATTTACCCTGTAGATTTTATTTCTTACTATTAAATTGAAGGAAGTTATGATTTCAAAAATACTAAAACGATTAAATAAGTTAATCATTTATAGTTGGCTTGGTGTTATGCGTCATCACGAACATTAATAGATTTTGGATCGTTACACCTAGGGCAGGGAAATTATAATCTCATTAGACTAAGACCCTAATAGATGGGAAAGCGCCATGTATGGTACATATGACCAGGATTAATTATGAGTTGGTTTGTTTGGTGTAAATAAGATACTTGGTGCGGATCACGTGATTTGAGACATGACATTCCCATTTTCTTTTGGTTTCCCTATGCCCAACTTATCAACTTATAGACAAATACGCTTCTTAATTTAAAGTGCAAAAAAGAAACTTGAAAAACTGATGAAAAGTTACCAAAAAACCATTTCTATGGCTGAAATATGATTCATTTACAATCCTCTCTCACACAATAGCCATATGGCCTAATAGATATATTAGGGAAAGGAATTTAATTAAACAAATATATATGCCACTTGAAATTAGTCAAGAAAGTCAAATAATTAAGAATCGTGCTTTTAAATTACCCAAGAGAGTAAAATAATTAAAATCCTGGCTTTTGAATTGGCCAAGAAAGTAAAATAATTAAAATCCTTGCTTTCTTCATCTCGCTATCAATAAGAGGATTGGAAGATGAGGTAAAAAAGACTTTTGAAGTCTTGTGTAAGAATATAGGATACTTTTTTTGTTAACAAAAAATATGTAATTAAAGAGGTTCGGGGTCAGATTAAAAATAACATAAGTTGTGGGTAAATACTAAAATTTTAAAAAACCATACTCATTAAAATTGTTCCAAATTTTCATTTCCCTAAATCTTTTTTTTTTTTTCGTACTCTTTCATAACATAAATATTGTTAAGAACTCTCCGGCATGAAAACAAAAAATCGGAGTTTCCTTAGGTAGCCACCGAACTACAGTTATCCTTAAACTTTCGTGCTTGGTGGAGAAGAAGCGAACAAAAGTACGCTCGCTTGCTGTATTGTTCTCTGTTGCGAACTGTAGACCCTAATAGCAGTTGTCGCCTACTTCACTGAATTGTGGTTTTAAAAAGAAGATTTAGCTTGGTATATTCCATCAAGAGAAAGCCATATCTTCTTTCTTCTTTCTTCTTTCTCTTACTCAATCTCTCATTATTCTCCTTACTTTCTTCTTTCTCTTCAACTTTCCTTGATGTTGCTGCTGGTTCGGATATGTCATCATCTTCTTCTTCGTTTTATTCTTTGTCTTTTTATTCTTTCCCTCTTCATCTCATTTTCATCATCTTCTTCTTTTTTCATTTTATCTTTTTCTAGTGGTTTAAAAGATACAAGAAAAAGAGAAAAATATGAAATTTTACAAAGTGAATATTTTACAAAATGCCCTCGAGATATTTTGAGACATCCCCATAAGTGAGTATCTTTCAGAATCATCATCGGGGATGTTCGATACATCTCCCGTGATGTTTGAAACATCTCCCGAGATGTTTGAAACATCACTGTGATGTTTGAAACATCACTGTGATGTTTGAAACATCAATCGGGATATTTTTTCTTCTTTTTTTCCTTTTTCTAGCGTTGTTCTCATTTATCTTTTTTTCACAGAAGTTTCAAACATCCCCACAGATATGTGCAGATGTCTAAAACATCTCAGTATATATTTGAAATATTTATCTAAATATTTGAAACATCTTCCTAAATGTTTGAGGATTTGGAGTGGCGGGAGGAGGAGGAGTGGAGGAGTGGGAGAAGCAATAGGGGGTGGATGAAGATGGGGCATTTTTGTAAATAAGAAAACTTTGGGGGTTTAAAAAATTATGTAATTAATCCTAATCACAAAAGTGTCCCTTCTACTCCGTTCTTAAGACTTTTGTCTTAAAAATTGATATAAGTTTTGAAGTGTCTTAAAAATTCAAAAAGGATTACTTCGACTCTTCGTTTGCCAACAAAGCTAGGGGATGCGTGGATCCTTTCACCATAAATTATACTATATATACAAGCTCAAAAATATATTGTTAGTAATTAATTCAACCTGGACATGCTATTGAAATTCAAAGGGGGTCTAGGATTTGAAATTTCACGGCTAACTAAAATCTATATAAAGGCTACAATTTCTGAACATTTTCTCACCAATTTCCTTTCACAACTTATTGCAATTCCGAGGAGAAGAAAATATGGTTGTTAAGGGCAAGTTGATTAGTTCATTAGTGGTGAAGAGTGGAGGACACCTTGTTCCAGATATTTTTCATGTTAATACTCATCATATACCCAACACAAGTGTAACGGCTTGACTTGTCATTTTAAGAATTAATGCCCCGTTCAGTGACTTAAAGTCCCGAGAAACTTCATAATATGTATTATGACTTGCGTGTGCGGTCGAGTTTGGTTTTCGGAAGATTCAAAATTTAATTGAAAGAACAATTCTCATGTTTAAAGCTTAACGAAAAGAGTTAACCAGAGTTTGCCTTTTAAGCAAACGACTCTGGAATGGAATTTTGATGATTCCAATAGCTTCGTATGGTGATTTCGGACAGGCGTATGTATGAATTTGGATTTGGAAGTCCGTCGGACAATTCGGCACATTTGGAGAAAATGAGAAAAGTTGGAATTTTAAAACAATTATAAGTTCGACTGAAGGTTGATTTATTAATAACGAGGTCGAATTTTGATTTCAGAAATTGGAACAACTCCATTATGTTATTTTTTTCTCGCATGCAAAATTTGAAGTCATTCCGGATTGATTTGATACGTTTTAGCACAAAATATAAAATTTAGAAAATTCATAAACTCATAATTAGATTTGAGACACGATTCGTAATTTCGACGTTGTTTGAGGCCTTGACTAAGTTTGTAATGTATTTTGGGACATATGGTATATTTGGTTAAGGTCTCAAGTGCCTCTGGTGGGTTTCAGAAGGTTAACGGGAGCTGGAATTTCTGTTTGCTGAAGTTGCACAGCAACTGGTGTGATCGCTTTTGCGATGTCTTGGTCGCATAAGCGACATTGCAGAAGCGAGTTTGAAATCTCAAAAGCGACTAGGAAGGGGGACTGGACAGAGGTCGCAGGTGAAATGCATTTTACGCACCTCCGTGATCGCAGAAGAGACCACTGGAAGGTAGAAGCGGATAGAGGCAATTGGGCATGGCTTCGCAGAAGTGATTGTATTATCGTAGAAGCGACATTAGAGATGCAAAATTTCTTCTGTAGATGCGAGCTTCTGCTAGGCAATGTGCTGTGGGATTTCACAAATGCGCATTTTGTCTCGCAAAAGCAAGTCCGCAGATGCGACAACTTGTCCACAAAAGCGAAAATGGACAAAAACTTAAGGACCAAAAAAGGTCATTTTGTCATTTTTCGATTGGAATTTTTGGAGCTCGGTTCATAGGCAATTTCGAGGATTTCTTCAAGACTTCAACTTGGGTAAGTGTTCTATATCCGATAGTAATTATATTTCATAAATCCATGGTTTTATTCATCATTTAATTTGGATTTAAATGGAATATATTGGGATTTTCCAATATCTCTTCAAGAACGAAAATTGAAGATTTGGAGGTCGAGTTGTTATCGAAATTTGATAAAATTCGTATGGTTGAACTCGTATCAGAATGGAAGTTTGGATTTCGTGGAAATTCTATCAGGTTCCGAGAGGGGGGCCCTGCATTGACTTTTTAATGTGAAATATTAAGTCGATGATATATTATCCGAAATTGTTTCCGGTGAATTTTAATGAAGTTATATAATTAATTCGGATAGATGAGCTGTCCGGAGGTCAATTCAAGCAAGCAGGATATTTTGGAATATCGGCCTAACTTCAAAAGGTATTTATCTTGGCTAACCTTGTGCGGGAGAATTACCCCTTAGGCATTGAGTCGTATGTGCCATTTGTGAAATGTGAAAAGCCTTGTACGTGGGGTGACGAGTATGTATCTCGAGTTTGTTATTATATGATAATTTTATGTGATTGCCACTTGGATTTTTATTTAAATCCCATGTGTTTGATGAATTGACATTTCCCGGAAATTATTAAATTACGGAGTTTCAGTTTGAAACTAATCAATTAAATAAGTTTAAAAGGAGGCATTAATATATTTATCTAAAAATTTTATTAAAGAAGGTGTTGTCCTATGGCGAGTTATTTTTCCATCCATGTTGTTGTTTTTGAGGTTTTATATACGTTTTTTGGAGCCTTTGGCAATTTGCCGTGAAATTAATTAATTTCGTTGCATTTTTGGAAAGGTTGTGGCCTACGGGAAATTTGTAAATACGAGTTGTAAATACAAACAATTCTAACAATAAAAGATATAATCATGAAACGATAACTACAATTATTTGCATAAAAGGAGTCTAATTGTCCAAACCGGTCAAATACCACATATAGGTCATGTACCCACTCGTCACCTCGCATACACGACCTTCACGTAACATGAACGACACAATAATTTCAAATCCTAAGGGGTGGTTTCCTTCGTAAAAAGTTAGACAAGACACTTACGTTAACAAAGTTAGGCCGGTACTCCAAAATGACCTTCTCGCATGAATTGACCTCCGGACAGCTCAAATCTAGCCTAATTAATTACATAACATCATTAAAATTTATCATAAACTATTTCGGATAATAAAACGTTGACTTTAAATTTTACATTAAAAAGTCAACCTGGGGCTCGCATATCGGAACCTGATAAAATTTTTACGAAATTCGAACACTTATTTCGATACGAATTTAACCATACCAATTTCATCAATTTTTGATATCAATTTGACTTTCAAATCATCCTTTTTACAGTTTAGAATGTATCTACCATTTTTAGCCGAAAACACTAATTTAATGATAAAAACAACAATAGATTCATATTATTTAACCAAAATCATATAGAGAACACTTACCACAATCCATATGGTAAAAATTACCTCAAAAATCACTTCTTTCCGAGATTCATAGGTTCAAGTATTTTAAAATGGCCGAAACACTGAAATATAGCTTCTGCCCAGGTTGGTCGCATCTTTAAAATGCGACCTAATTCAACTCATTTCCAAGTAGAAACTGCAGTACCAGTTTTCAGTAAATCAATTATAACTTCTTGTAGAAATGTCCAACTGATGAATAATTTTACTTTATGAAAACTAGACATTAAAGGATAAAACTTTCATTTTTTGATAATCTTCAAATTTCATATATATTGCAAGATATAAGCTTTCAAAGTGACGATGAACAAATTCTTCAACAGCGATTTCTCTTCCCAGGCAGCCTGTAGTGTATCTACCATAACATTTCGTATACAACTCTAAATGTCAAACCGTTTGATTTTCTGAAAATTAGACACAAAGAACCACAATTTTTATTTTTGGATAATCTTCAAATTCCTTAAATATTACGAGGTATAAGCTTCCAAAGTAAGGTCAGTGCAGCAAAAACGTTTCCTCTACGCGATCGCGATGCACATTGTTGTAGCAAAAAGTTAGCAATTAAAAATGGCCTAGAAATGGTCTGAAACCACTCCGACACTCACCCGAGCCCCTCAGGACTTTGTTTGAACATACCAACAAGTCTCAAAACATATTACATACCTACTCGAGTTCTCAAATCACACATAACAACATCGAAACGATAAATCGCACCACAATTCAAACTTAGCCACTTTTCGATCTTTCGATCTCCACAAATCGTGCCAAACCGTATCAAATCAACTAGGAATGAACTCAAATTTTGCGTACGAGTCCCAAATGGAATAACGAAGCTACTGAAATTCCCGTAACCACAATCTAAATCTGATATCATCAAAGTCAACTCTCGGTCAAACTTATAAATATTTCAAACTTCAACTTTCCAATTTTTCGCCAAAATGAACTAAATTATCCTACAGACTTACAAATCTAAGTCCAGACATAAGCCTATGTACGAAATCAACATTTGAAGCTATTGGTATCCTCAAAACACCATTGCATAGTTTTACACAAAATTCAAATCTTCGGTCAAACTTTAGAAATTCAAGCTTTATAAAATCAAACATTTTTTTTTAAAAACTAACAGAAACATGCCTACGCACCACGGAATAACTTCAAATTTTGTACACAAGTCATAAATATTTCTACCAAGCTGATGGAACTCTCAGAATCCAAATCGGGACTCAGTATCAACAAAAATATAATTATGGCCAAATTTCTGAATTTTTTAAACCTTTAAATTTCTAATTTCCGTCAAATGGCAATAGTTCAAGTTGGGGACTTCCTAATTTTATTTCGGACATACGCCCAAGTCTCAAATAATGATATGGACCCACCAAAATGGTCAAACACTGATCCAGATCTATTTTCCCAAAATATTAACCGAAGTCAACTAAAATGAGTTTTAAAGGCAAAGTTTCACATTTTCTTTAGTTTTACACATAAAAAAATTTCGGAAAAAGATACAAAAAGTGCATGCAAACCCAGGAAGACTGAATGGAGCTATTCGAGGTTTCGAAAATGAAGGTTAAACTGAAAAATGACCTATCGGGTCATCACAACTTTACATCTCTGTGTGTGTGCGTGTGCGTGTGATCGTATATGATCCATGCATAATTTGTTTATACTACCTAAAAAGTAAATTGTGAATTCGATCTGCTATTTGTGTAAAATCCCTTAAAACCAAAAAGTAAAATGGATAGTAGTTAGATCCCTGTTTTAATGAATACTTTGTATTCGGTCAAAGTATATGTATATATTATACTATATTAAAAGTATGGAGGGCTTTAGCAAAGTTCACCTTTTTTATCCTCCATAAATACAATACATATTGAATGAAGTTGTAATTTTATTAAATAGATAATAAATAATTAGATCCTGAAATATGGAAAACCTAAAAATAATAGTAAGAGTGAATGATTTAAATACGTACATAAAGATTTTGAGAAGATTTAGAGTTAAAAATAAAATAATATTTTAAGTATGAAAGAGCCACAACTAATTTATAATAACTCCATTAATTAGCCTGAATAGTTTTGTATAAGGTAAAATATGCTTGCCACGTGGTCGTCCAATAAAGAGACACGTGGAACCTAAGACGAGGGGGATGTCCAAGACTAAAGGCAAATGTTTCATCTGTCACCGGGAAGAATAACGCTCATAAGGATTGATGCGTGGCTAGAATTCATGGTTTTAAGCATTATATACCTTACATTTTGTGTGCAATTGTGATAAAAATACACATCATATGTGCATAATGGAGTTTATTTCATGTGTAGGTGAATTGGAGATGGAAGCCGAGCTAAATTGATGTATAAACGTCAAAATATGCTCAAGAGTCAAAAAGGAGTGAGCCGGGCTATAGCCAGGCGTTTGGGGCTTAAAGCCAGGCCAACCCGGGCTATAATGGGGCGTTTGGGCCATAAAGTCAGGCCTAGCCTGGCTATAGTGGGGCGTTAGAGCCATAAAGTCAGGCCTAGCCTGGCTATAGTTGGGCGTTAGAGGCTTAACGCCTGGGGTCCCTGTCTGGTCAATTCCGAGTTTGAAGGTTTTAAGTGTTTCCCGATTTGAAAAGAAGTCTCCTACACGTTTAGGGTTTGTCCCAAACATATAAATAGACCCAAAAACACAAATTAGAGAGGAGGATGCCATTATTGGAGAGAAAATACACACAAGATCATTAGGAAGCAAAGGATTATCAGTTTTCTTCATCTTATTCTAGTATTTTCAATTTATGCAACACTTGTGCAATTGTTTGATTCTAGCATGAGTTGTTAAACACCCATTGTTCTGGGGTTGTGGTTTAGCCATGGATATTGTTATTCGACATTAATTTAACCTTGATTATAGTTCACTCAATATATGATTGTTTCTTCAATTCTGCATTTAATTGCTTAATTGTCTGGACAGCATTTAGGTTCTATATACTATCTATGTTATGCTTGGGAAAGCCGTATATAGATTAGAGAAGAATTGAAGAGAGCGCGATCTTAACCCTTCAGGGGAGCGGATTTGTGGTTAGGATAGGAATATACCTAGTCACCGTGCTTAATTAAACATCGTAATCTTAGTGCGTTCTAATAGATTAATTTCATAGGAATATAGGCGTTAATCTATTGAGAATAGGCGATTAGTACTTCGGAAGAAGGCTATGAGAGCAATTATCGATTAATTGGCAATCATGAGTGAATTATATAAAATGGAGAGTTAACTAGAATGCAATACGAGGGATGAATTGATCACAACCCTAGAATATTTGTCTCTACTGATACACACAACAATATTCTTGTCACTTGATAATTAGTTAGTTCAT
>ML318309.1:0-21699 GCA_005239505.1 Nicotiana paniculata
TCTATTTTCTTGTCCCTTTTTTAATTAACAGTACATCCTCGCATGTCTAAATCTTGAATAAACCTGTTTAATTTGGTAATTAAAGTTGTATCACTTATTTAAATTGATTTCTTTCCAGCGATAATTTTTAGCTTAAGAGTGAGGAGTGTTGATGTAACGACCCGACCTGTCGTTTTGAGATCCAATGCGTCGTTCAGCAGTTGGGAGTCATGAACAACTTCATTTCGCATATTGTAACTTGTGTGTATGGTCAGAGTTGAAATTCAGGAGGTTCGAATCAAATCCGTTGAGTCCATCATAAAATCAGGAGTTCCTGTCGATTTATGCAATGTAGAGAGAGTTTCCAGTGAAAGCCCCACGATTTTGACCCATAGTAGCAGATTCACCGACTCCTCGAACTTTAACCAAAAGAAACAATTTCGGTAAGATCTTCAATCGATTTACCATTAGGAGGAAGCTTTATTAACGAGGAATCAGAATCCCAGCTCTAATACCATCTTTGATTGAAGCTCAATGAGCTATGGTGAATCCATTAGGAGTGAAAGCCAGGATGGCTTGGTAAGCAAGAAATCCGTTATGTGGGCGCCAACTCCAAGAAGAAAACCCTAGAAGGGTCGATAGAGAAGAAAGAGAAACAGAAGAAGAGTCTTTGGAAATATCTGTTTAATCTTTATTTTCTCACTTGAGGAGTCTTTTATATTTACAAGGAAAAAAAATAGAATAAATATTGTAATATACTATACACTAATATTCATTACAAAGAGAAAAAGACTGGGTCGGGTCACTCTATTGGGCCAGCTGTGTATGAAAACTTAGGGGTGTGCATTTGATTCGGTTTATCGATAAATCGAATGGATTATTTGTTATCGGTTTATCGATTATCAATTTTGATTTCAATTTCAAAATTTTTCTTGTCGAGTTATCGATTTCGATTTCGATTTTGTCCTCTTCGGTTATCGGTTTATCGATAAACCAATAAGATATACTAAAAAGACAAATATACCCTTATTTTATAATACCCTTTCCTTTACCCTAAGTCCCTAATCCCTAATCCTATTATCTCCTCTACCCAATCTTCAGCGTCGTTTCTCCCTCTTTCTCCCTCTCTCCATTTTCTTTTTTCCCTTTCCAGCTCCGGCGAACTCCCTTGGGAATTCCATTTTCTTTTTTCCAGTTCAATATCGGTCCATATGAACCACCTTTGAATTGTGAGGTATGTATTATATTACTTCTGCTTGCTGCTAAGCTTTGAAGAAATTGTTAAATCCCTTCTGTTTTTTTCATAATAACTTGTGTTCAGGTTTTGAGTTTCACTTTTCAAGCAATTTGTAACACTATTTTTAATTTTTATTTTTACAACTGTGATTAAACTCATAATTATTCATTGATGATAAGACCTAATGTTTTATTCACTGATGATATAAAGAATTCATAATTAAGTAATTTATTAAAATTGGAATAGGAAATTTGATGTTCTTTACTTTAATAGGAAACAATAGAGAAGGTTTATATTGGCATGTTTCATAGGAAACGAAGCAGACTTCATTGACAGGGTTAAACTTTATATTCAGTACTCAAGGATAAAAAGATTGAAGTTCGTTTACCTGTAGATAGTAATCAGGTTCTTCACTCCATTTTCCTCAGACAAATTACTATATATTATTCATGAATATATAGTTTGTGCTTAAGTATCATAGACAATGACTACTTAAATATATATGACCAGTATTGACATACTCCATCTATTTTCTTGTCCCTTTTTTAATTAACAGTACATCCTCGCATGTCTAAATCTTGAAAAACTTGTTTAATTTGGTAATTGAAGTTGTATCTCTTATTTAAATTGATTTCTTTCCAGCCATAATTTTTAGGTTAAGAGAGAGGAGTGTTGATGTAACGACCCGACCGGTCGTTTTGAGATCCAGCGCGTCGTTCAGCAGTTGGGAGTCATGAACATCTTCATTTCGCATATTGTAACTTGTGTGTATGGTCATAGTTGAAATTCAGGAGGTTCGAATCAAATCCATTGAGTCCATCATAACATCAGGAGTTCCTGTCGATTTATGCAATGTAGAGAGAGTTTGCAGTGAAAGCCCCAAGATTTTGACCCATAGTAGCAGATTCACCGACTCCTCGAACTTTAACCAAAAGAAACAATTTCGGTAAGATCTTCAATCGATTTACCATTAGGAGGAAGCTTTATTAACGAGGAATCAGAATCCCAGCTCTAATACCATCTTTGATTGAAGCTCAATGAGCTATGGTGAATCCATTAGAAGAAAACTCTAGAAGGGTCGATAGAGAGGAAAGAGAAACAGAAGAAGAGTCTATGGAAATATCTGTCTAATCTTTATTTTCTCACTTGAGCAGTCTTTTATATTTACAAGGAAAAAAATAGAATCAATATTGTAATATACTATACATTAGTATTCATTACAAAGAGAGAAAGACTGGGTCGGGTCACTCTATTGGGCTAGTTGTGTATGAAAACTTAGGGGTGTGCATTCGATTCGGTTTATCGATAAATCGAATGGATTATTTGTTATCGATTTATCGATTATCAATTTTGATTTCGATTTCAAAATTTTCCTTATCGAGTTATCGATTTCTATTTCGATTTTGTCCTCTTCGGTTATCGGTTTATCGATAAACCAATAAGATATACTAAAAAGACAAATATACCCTTAATTTATAATACCCTTTCCTTTACCCTAAGTCCCTAATCCTATTATTTCCTCTACCCATTCTTCAGCGTCGCTTCTCCCTCTTTCTCCGTCTCTCCATTTTCTTTTTTCCCTTTCCAGCTCCGGCGAACTCCCTTGGGAATTCCATTTTCTTTTTTCCAGTTCAATATCGGTCCATATGAACCGCCTTTGAATTGTGAGGTACGTATTATATTACTTCTGCTGGCTGCTAAGCTTTGAAGAAATTGTTAACTCCCTTCTGTCTTTTTCATAATAACTTGTGTTCAGGTTTTGAGTTTCACTTTTCAAGCAATTTGTAACACTATTTTTATTTTTATTTTTACAACTATGGTTAAACTCATAATTATTCATTGATGATAAGACCTAATGTTTTATTCACTAATGATATAAAGAATTCATAATTAAGTAATTTATTAAAATTGGAATAGGAAATTTGATGTTCTTCACTTCAATAGGAAACAATAGAGAAGGTTTATATTGGCAGGTTTCATAGGAAACGAAGCAGACTTCATTGACAGGGTTAAACTTTATATTCAGTACTCAAGGATAAAAAGATTGAAGTTCGTTTACCTGTAAATAGTAATCATTTTCTTCACTTCATTTTCCTCAGACAAATTACTATATATTATTCATGAATATATAGTTTGTGCTTAAGTATCATAGACATTGACTACTTAAATATATATGACCAATATTGACATACTCCATCTATTTTCTTGTCCCTTTTTTAATTAACAGTACATCCTCGCATGTCTAAATCTTGAATAAACTTGTTTAATTTGGTAATTGAAGTTGTATCACTTATTTAAATTGATTTCTTTCCAGCCATAATTTTTAGGTTAAGAGTGAGGAGTGTTGATGTAACGACCTGACCCGTCATTTTGAGATCCTGCTCGTCGTTCAGTAGTTGGGAGTCATGAACAGCTTCATTTCGCATATTGTAACTTGTGTGTATGGTTAGAGTTGAAATTCAGGAGGTTGAGTAAGACTGGAATTTTGAGTAAACGTCCTCGGAATCAGGATCCGAAGGTTCCAGCAGGTTGGTATGGTGATTTCGAACTTGGGTGTATATCCGGATCGGGATTTGGGTAACCCAAGAGCGTTTGGTGTATATTGTGAAAGTCAGCATTTTTGAAGAAATTTTCGAAGTTTGGGTTGAAGCTCATTTCAATGATATTGATGTCTTTTTGAGATTCCGAGTCTGGGAATAGCTTCGTATGGTGATTCTGGAGTTGGGAGAGCAATCGGAAGTGAATTTGGATGTCTGTAGATCATTTTAGAGTCATTTGGTTAAAGATAGAAATTTTAAGGTTTTTGGGAAATTCGGTTGGAAGTGGAACTTTTTATATCGAGGTCAGAATACGATTTCGGAAGTTGGAGCAGGTCCATAATGTTAAATATGACTTGCGCGCAAAATTTGAGGTCAATCGGGCCTGATTTGATAGGTTTCGGCGTCGGGTGTAGAAGCTTAAAATTCTACGTTCTTAAAGAATTGGATTTGAGTGGGATTCATGATTTTGGCATTGTTTGATGTGATTTGAGGGCTCGAGCAAGTACGTGTTATGTTTTGGGACTGGTTGGTATGATTGGACGGGGTCCTGGGGGTCTCGGGTGGATTCCGGGTGGTTAACGGATCAAAGTTGAAGGTTGGAAACGGCTGGTTTCTGTTGTAATCTGGTGTAACCGCACCTGCGAGGAATTGGCCGCAGGTGCGGACTGGGAGTTGTAGGTGCGAGTTTGGCTTGGCCTGGCTGGGAACCGCAGGTGCGATGAATATTCCGCACCTGCAAAGCCACATGTGCGGGAAATAGGGCATAAGTGCGATTTGGCTGGAGATTTGGGTAGGAGGCATCTTCGAGAATTTTGGATTTCCGGGCACGTGGGCCTGAGGGCATTTTGGTTATTTCACTGAGCGGGTTTGGGAAAGTATATAATCTGAAATAGTTGTTTAGTATTAGGATGAATTTTCACTGCTTTGTCATGTATGTGGTAGTTTCGGAGCATGGTGTGTCCGTTGGGGTAATCGGAAGGGCTTGGAAGCCGGTGTTGGAACTTCGGTGCGAGGTAAGTCTTCTTTCTAACTTCGTGAGGGGGAATCATCCTCCTAGGTGAATTAATTCAGTATATGTTATTGTCTTCGGGGGCTACGTATGCACGAGGTGACGGGAGTCTGTGCATAGCTACTCATATGCTTATGTCCGGGTAGTCTAGGACCCACTAGCATGCTTTATGTGTGTACCTGTAACCCTGCCTGTATCATTGAACTGTTAATACGACCGAAAACATAATTGAATGTTTAAAAGAAAGCTGGAGTTCATACTGTTATCTTTCTAAAGAGAATTTGTTTCCGCTGTAAATATATGTGTACCTGGATTAAGTCGTATCGAGGAACACCGTTAAATTTGACAAATGAGTTTCAAAAACAAATGATTTTCGAAACCTATGTTTCATGTTTTTTTTAATACAGATTTTTACTATTTTCCATGAGAAGAAAACTATTGTTCTTAATAAAAAGTGGATTTAAATGTGTGGAAATGTGTCAGCACTCGAGTCGCAGGCACGATCGAGGGGAGCTTTATGTTAAATATATATTTATATCGAGTCATCACGCGAGCTGCAGGTATGATGCGCGGCCGTGGGTCAGCTTATTATTATTATCGAGTCAGCACACGAGTCGCAGGGATGATGCGCGATCGTGGGATAGCTTACTATTATTATCGAGTCAGCACGCGAGTCGCAGGGATGATGCGCGATCGTGGGACAGATTATTATTATGATGGAGTCAGCACACGAGTCGCAGGGATGATGCACGATCGTGGGATAACTTATTATTATATCTAGTCAGCACGCGAGTCGCAGGTTGATTCGCGATCGTGGGATAGCTTTATTACCCCAGTCCCTATGACCACCTTTATGACTCCGCCCAGTTGTTTTGTCCTGGTATGTGTATGATCACTTGAGTTCTGAGTCACTTGTAACTGGAGTGTCAGGTATTTGTTAAAAGGAGATTTTAGTACCTTGCTATTCCTTTTAGCTATTATCTGGATTCCTTTATTTGCTATGTACTTATTGCTCACTGTCGTTCATGTCTATTGTATTTCATCATATTCTGTCTCATGTTGTACTGTCGGACCTTAATAAGAGTCTAATTTTTCCCCTCGTCACTACCTCTCCGAGGTTAGGCGGACGACTTATTGAGTACACGTTGTTTTCGTACTCATGCTGCACTTGTTGTGCATTTTATTGCACAGGTACCTTCAGGGCAATGTGGAGGATTCGGAGACTTAGGCGAGCTGTATCTTCCAGAGGCGATCCGCAGCTGACAGATTGACCTTCATGATGTATCTATCTCATTTTAAATTTCCTTGTCCAGTTGTTTTTCGGAAAGGCTTTGTAATATTTGTAAAATTCATAGAAGTTGCTCATGTACATGTGACACCAGGTTCTGGGGACGTGTTGGGATTTACTTCATTAAATTAAATTGATGTGCTGTCATATTTAAGCTTACTAAAATTTATTTGTTTGATTATGAGATGCAAGAGAAAGTAACGATTTCGAAAATGTTAAAAACTGGAAAGTTATTTCAATAAATTAATGTTTTGGCTTGACCTTATGTGCGGCGCCATCACGGCCTTAGGGATTTTGGGTCGTGACAGCTGACTTCGTCTTGAAGTAAATCAATGAAGTTTCTTAAAGGAACAAGTCAAAGAGTAAGTCTTACCACTGATACATGGACTTCTATTCAAAAAATTAACTATATGTGCATCACATCCCATTGGATTGATAGTGAATAGATTATGCATAAAAGAGTTATTAACTTTTCTCCAATTAAAATTCATAAAGGTGAAGATATTGAAATGTGTATTATTGATTATTTGCGTGAGTGGGATTTGCAAAATATTTCACTATCACAGTTGACAATACTAGTTCAAATGATGTGACCGTGGAGAAGTTGTCTGACAAATTAGATGATTGGGGAACCAATTCCATGAATGATCAACACTTTCACGTGAGATGCATAGCTCATATTGTAAATCTTATTGTGAAAGATGGTTTAAAAGAGTCATGTATTTCTATTGCTCGTGTTAGATGTGCAGTCAGATACATTAGATAGTCTCCTGCTAGGTTGAGGAAGTTTCAGGAATGTTGTGAAAGTGAAAATATTTTCAAGAAGTCTTTATGCTTATATGTTCCTACAAGGTGGAATTCCACCTACTTGATGTTGAGCATGGATATAGAATATGAGCGTACACTTAAATAATATTCTGATTGTGATACCGGCTTGTCACGTTATCTTATGTTTGATGTTATTTCAGATAGAAAGCCTGTAGGTATGCTTACAAGAACTGATTAGGATGATGTAAAAAGAATTGTACAATTTCTTGAAATATTTTATAATCTCACTTTGAAGGTGTACAGATCACTTTATGTAACATCAAATGCCCATTTTCTTGAAATTGGTCAAGTTATTGTTTACTTAAATCGATTAATAACAACCGAAGATGAACTTTTGAGTGAGATGTCATCAAGTATATGGAAAAAATTTGAGAAGTATTGGGGTGAACCAAAAAAAATGAACAAAATAATTTTCAGTGCTTGTGTTTTGGATCCTCTCTACAAGTTTACTACTGTTAGTTTTGTACTTAAGAAGATGTTTGGAGATGAAGGGAAAATTATTGAAAAAGAGGTTCATACTTATATGAGTTCATTGTTTAATGAGTATCTCTCTAAGCCGGTTTCAAAAGATACTGGTGGTAAAGTTTCTACTTCTTTTCCAAGCTCTCATCCAGCACAATGGAAACTTCAATTCCTGGTATAGGTGAACTTTTAGATGAAATACGGAAACATAAAGCTGCAAGTGGAGGTGTAGATTCTAAAACAGAATTAGAAAAGTATCTTTCAGAAGATCCTGAAAATGAAAGACCGGACTTTGATATCTTGGCTTGGTGGAAGGTAAACTCACCTAGATTTACTATTCTTGCTAAGATGGCTCGAGATGTGCTTGCTATTACTATTTCAAGGGTGGCATCTGAAAGTGCATTTAGTATCGGAGGGCGTATTCTTGACAAATTTAGGAGTTCATTAACTCCTAAATTGGTTGAAACTCTAGTGTGCCTTCAAAATTGGCTTCGGAGTGAATCACTTCCTGTAAATGTTGAGGAAGATTTAGATTTTCTCGAGACACTCGAGGAAGGTATGTATATTTTAATTAATTTTATTGTATTTCTTAAGATAGTTAAATAATATGTTAATTACTTAACTTGTTAATATGTATTCTTATTAGATTTTACTAATCTTGGCAAAGAAGCTTCCACCGACGATGTTTGTTAGAGTTTGTTAGCTGCTATGTAAGTTCTCCATTTTAAATAATATACTTGTAAAAGAATGTGATGTATTACAAAGTTCTTAATATTTTTCTTAATTTCTTCCAGGTTTAAAGCTAATAAGAAGGCTAAAGCTGATAAGAAGGCTTAGAGTTCCAAGTAGTCACTGCTGATTATTGTTGTTGACTTCCCCAGTAGAGGTGCTGCCAATTAGAACCCACTCTTACATATGAAGCAAAATCTGGAAGTGCATGCCAAAATGCATTATGTTCCAAAATTTTACATATGAAATAGACTCCATTTGGATCTTGGTTGCTATCTTTGCTATTTTGTGCCCCAGTTCTGTGTAAAGTAATGCGGTATTATTTCCTTTCTACTTTTGAAGCAGTATGTTGATGGGAGGGCTCAACTAGGATCGGCAAGCTGATAATTGTAATTTTCTTAATTTTTTCACAAATTGTCTTGTGTTGTGTCAAATTATCCATGCCTCTGCCGAAGGACTACTAGTTTTCTTACTTGCAAATTCCAATTGTCCGTCCTTTGTTTAATTTCCATTCTCTATTTTTAGTGTTTGGACTTGTGGACAATCCTGATTAATGTGGCAAAGATGGAATTTTATTACTATTAAGTATGTTTGACTTCTACCAATTACTAGTGTTCACCTTATTTTAGCTTCTTTTTATCCATATTAGTTAGGCGTGTTTATAGAGGTATACTTTTCGTGGAATCCCCCAAATTTTCTTATTGGTGTAATCGATAACCGAATCGATAATCCCCAAAAATCGAAAAAATCAAAACCTTATTGAAATGATAACGATAAGCATATGTATAAATCGATAATCGATAAGGGTCAAAATCGAATCGATAAATCGAATACATACCCCTATGCAAACTGTTGGGCCAGCTGTGTATGCAGACTGAGCTCTAACAACATGTTGGTCTAGAAAGTTGAAACCAATCATATATCCTCAAGATCCAATTTCCCACGACACAGACAATAAAATTCTTTTGTTGTTAATTAGAGAGCCTAGCTTCGAGTCTAGAGAATTGCAAAAAGAAATGATACAGAATGCTTTTCCCCTTCAATAAATATTATAATGCGAATTCGAATATTACACCCCATATTTTCGTACGTGAGAGTACATCGTAAGACAATTGATTTAAGCTCAGAAATGAGATCGTCTTTGAAATTACATAAATTAAGTTAATCATGTTAACTTAGAGGTTACAAATATTTAAGATCATGGACTGCAAGTACCAAGAGGGTTTGAAGGCTTAGAAGCTAAACCAATTGAAGAAAATAAGTTTCGTCGAAAATCGACAAGTTAGGAATGTTATAACATGTAGTTTTGGGGTGAGACCAGGGTGATAAAAATGATAAGGAGGTTATTTTATGATTTATTTTATTATTCTTATAGTCATGTGTTATGTTTAGAAGTCAAGTAAGTTGTGGAAAAAAAGTTGGCAAAGATAATCACAAGTTACATTCATAAATATGTTCAAATATAGGTCAAATGTATCTGAGATTCTCTACCAATATACTTAGGATTAGGGGATTATTTACCTAAAAAATTGAAGATCTACAAGTCTATTTTTTAAGGCATTAAACCATTCATCGATATGACATAGGAGTAGAGAGATATTTGCAGTTTCGCGAGACCGCACAAACTGCATAGGTGACAAGTAGGTTTGTCAGTAGAGCTTCTTGAGAAATATGTTACGTGTGCTATATGAGTTTTTTTGGGACATATTATATACTAAAGTGAAGGTCCTGGAATTTATTTTCTAACGCTCTTAACCGTTTATTCCTACGATATCCGGATAAAAAGATATAAGCGTCTGAAGAAGAGCCAAAAATAGGGTGCCAAGCTAGCACCTCTTTGACTTTTNAAGGCCTTATGTCGTCTCTTTCTTCACTTTTCCACATAACACGACAAGAATAAAACCCCTAAACTTATCCTCAATCTCCCCAAAATGGTTTCTAAGAATATTAACATCCCGGGTACGAAATCAAGAAGCGATAATACTAGAACGATCCCTACGACGTAAGTATCGCTATATCGCCTCTCTTTTTCTTTGTAGTTTGAGTTTTGGAAGGTACTTCATAGTTAATAAAACGTCTACATTCTGTATTTAAGCGCTAAATATTAAGGAAGGTTGATAAATTTGTTTCCTAATAGTTAGGACTCACGGGACGGTAATCGGAAGCCGTGAGTTCGAGTTTTTTGACTTGTAGATGACAGTTTTGTGGGCTGCTTCGTGTTGCTTTTGGGCTGTCTATTTTGCTGATGTTTTATAAATTTTTGGAGGATAAAATGTGTGGAGAAACACCACATAATTATGGAATGGTGTGCTGGTCATTCGTCGTTACATTTTTAGGTTGTTTGACACTACTTTTGTTGTCGTTTTATGTATGAAGTGATTAGGGTATGTGGGCTTTTTGTGATATATTGTGGTGGAGATAAGGTTTTAAAGTAATGCATACATGTTGTTATTATTTTGTTCTTGGTCTTGTTGATATCTGGTATTGGAGGAGGGCCTTGTTACAAGGGAAATGCTGCCCAAATTTTCGTAAGCGAGCTACTAGTTTAAGTTGCGCATTTAGCCTTTACTCAACACTAATTTTGAATCTCCTTATGCTATGGTAAATCTGTTAAGTTGTTTGAAGAATATCTTGGAAGGTATTAAGGACTCAATGGAGTTAAGTTATGTTAAGGAACTTCCTTCTTTATTTTGGCATGATCTAAAGTGAAATGAACGTACACGATACGCTATTGCATAATGAATTTACTCCTAGCAACTAAGGTTGTCCATGTTGTTTTTCTCTTATAAAGTTATCCTGAGAAAGTATGTATGATCTATAAATCATAGTGAAGTTTATTTATGGTATGATGTCCATAATGTTAATCGGAGGTGCAATGACCTTACGTCACTCCGAAAGATTTAGAATGTGATTCCATGAGTCTAGCATGCGTTATATATAGTATCTATTTTACTCTACCGAGCCACGGTATAGTCGGTCAGGCATGGAACCTATTGTGCAACCACATATCAGTTGGGTTTACCGAGCTCTACGTGGCCGGGTACGATTCTATCGAGCCTTATGATGGTCGGGTACATTTTTATGGAGTCCTCTTCGATGCCGGGTACGATATGATGATGATGATTCCCACAGAGGTGTATGTTTTAAGAGATTATGTATATATCCGTATCACACATTTCATGTCACTATCTCTCAGAGGCACTTAGGTGCTACATGTTGTATCTCATATATCTTTCTTTACATTACTATTCTTATTTATGCTTTTCTGCCTTAAATACCCAGTACTTTATTCGTACTGACATCCCTTTTTCATGGAGATGCTGCGTTCATGCCTGCAGGTCCCGATAGACAGGTTGACAGTCCTCCTAGTAGGCTATCAGCTTAGCGGAAAGTGTTGATGCACTCCAGTTTCTCCGGAGTTTCCTATTTGGTCAATATATTTTGGACATGTATTGATTGGTATGGCGGGGCCCTGTCCCAAACTTTATGATGTTTATGTACTCTTAGAGTCTTGTAGACAGATATCAGGTATATGGATACTTGTATGGCCTTGTCGCCCTATGTTTTGAATTTACAAATGATCATGTCAGTTTTATAGGCCTGTATGTCACAAGTATAAGTTTCTATATCATGTTAGGTCGTCCTATGTCTAGCGTTCTCTTATGTTTTATTCGGTTATGTGATGATGACCCTTTTGGCACATTTACCCATGATAGTACGATAAGAAAGATATGTTAGATTGGTACTCGGTTGAGTAAAGTACCAGGTGCCCATTGCAGCCCTCCTGTTTGGGTCATGACAAAAGTGGTATCCGAGCAGTTCTATCATAGGGAATCTACTAGCCGTGTCTAGCAGAGTCTTGTTTATGGGTGTGTTGTGCACCACACTTATAAGTAGGAGGCTACAGTGCATTTAGGACTGTCACTCTTTCTTCTTACTCTAGATCGTGTGGTAGGGATCAGTTATAAGAAATCAAACTCCTAAATTCTATTATTCATAATACAATGATGCCTACATCTACAAAGACATTTGGTAAGAGATTGAATGTGGTTGTGGAAGAGTTGGGTCAGAGGAAATCAATTTTGCATCATGCTTATGATGAGTAGATATGACGTCTTCAGCATTTCATGTGTCTACTAAGATGTGTATGTTTCTTGATAAGGATTTCTAAGTCAAGAATATTTATCCACCCATACGGTAAGAAGAAATAAGAGAATAAGAAGGTAGATACAAGTTTGAGCAAGTAAAAGAATCAAGATGAAGAAGGGTACGAGGTACCTAGTTAATAAAGATCAACAGTATTTATAATTTACGCAGAGAAATATAAGTATTTTGAGTTACTTTCAACAGTAACAGAGATATATACAATTGACCATACCCATCTGAATTATACCCTATGGGAGATAACATATATAATTTAAGAGAAGGATAGGATATCAGGATCAAGCTGAGGTTAGAGTAACCCAAAATTTTGGATGGATTGTTATCATTA
This sequence comes from Nicotiana paniculata, assembly GCA_005239505.1. Classification (NCBI taxonomy): domain Eukaryota; kingdom Viridiplantae; phylum Streptophyta; class Magnoliopsida; order Solanales; family Solanaceae; genus Nicotiana; species Nicotiana paniculata. Next base: position 12,565 of record ML318309.1, read on the forward strand.
TCTAACATTTTTGAAGGGTAGTGCAGGACATGGTAATAGTTCTCATTGGGAGATAGCCAGATGGTGCACTCTAGAATAATACAGTAGGATATGAATACTAGAATGTTCAAAAAGTTCAGAAGATAGGCACTGCAATCCTAGAAAGTATGAATATTTACCTTAGGATGAATCCTATCCCTAGTAAAGAGAGAATGTTAGTCGACGCAAGAGCCAATGAGATGGTGCAAGGGGATCTAAAAGCAAAAGGTTATTTTGTTGAAGTCTTTAGAATAAGGTAATAGACAAAGATATTAGCAGGAGAAGTAAATGAAGCATTATGAGTAAGATGTGATAAATGAGTGATAACGGTAAATCAAAATATTACAAGATGACAGAGTCTATATTCAAGTGAAGGAAAAGACAAGAGGAGACATGCCTTGAGACAATAAAAGTATAAGCCCTAAAGTCGTATCCTCATTATGAGATATCAATTGCTGAGTAATATAAATTAGCATGGGATAGTAAACAATAGAAGAATAACCTTTAAAGGTCATTCACAAAGATGCCCCTAAAGCAAGCACTATGAGAAGAGTTAAGTTTAAGGGACTAAATGTGCCACTTACACCAGGTGTCACCCTTATGCGTAAGAAATTCAATTATCCCTGGTGTATAATGGTTACCGCAAGGTTGGTAATATGTCAGCGAAGACATGTCAAACTCAGCAAACACACCAGTGCATGGTAATGGCGGCCTCGGATTCCACGGGGAAAATAAAAATGCAACAGCTTCAGGAGCCGGTGTGCCACCCCTCAACCCTGGATTAGCACCAATTCCTAACCCAGTCGATGTTGGTTCACACATTGCTATAAGCGTCGACTTCGGCACAAACATCGGAGGAAGCGTGCGTAGAGAAGTTCAACCCAGTGGCCAAAGAACACATGGTCGAGGAGAGGGGGGAGTTAGTCTCTAAGTGATTTTTGAAATGCTACAAGCGCAACAGATTGCCATTGCTCAGTTGCAAAGCCAGGAAAAGACTCCGAGTGTGGTGGGACCAGAAATTACATATCGTACTGAACTAGTCCCGGAAAGGTCGAGCAACAATGGATCAGGAACTGACCCCACAATCATGAGAATGATCGAAGAACTTACTAAGAGGATCGAGTCAGGAGAAAAAAGGATCGAGGACAATGATAAAAAGGTGGAAACGTACAACTTGAGGGTCGATCAAATAACGGGAGCACCTCCAATTTTGAAAGGGTTGGATTCTAAGATGTTTGTGCAAAAACCTTTTCCCCCGAGTGCGACCCCGAGGCCTATTCCGAAGAATTTTCGCATGCTGGACATACCCAAATACAACGGGACTACCGATCCCAACGAGCACATCACCATATATACTTAGGGTATAAAGATAAATTATTTGGAGGATGACGAGATCGAGTCTGTTCTACTAAAGAAGTTTGGGGAAACTTTGTCCAAAGAGGCCATGATTTGGTACCATAACCTACCCCCGAACTCTATTAATTTGTTTTCCATGTTGGCGAATTTATTTGTAAAGGCACATGATGGTGCTATAAAGGTTGCAACAAGGAAGTCAGATATATTAAAAATCAAACAAAGGGACAACGAGATATTAAGGGAGTTTGTGTCCCGATTCCAAATGGATTTGCCACAAAGTCTTCGATGACTGGGTTGTACAAGCTTTCACTTAGGGGCTAAATGAGCAGATCTCAATAGTATCGAGGCAGTTGAAATAAAACTTGATTGAGTACCCCGCCGTAACTTCGGCAGATGTGCATAACAGATACCAGTCGAAGATTAGAGTTGAAGATGATCAGTTGGGAGCCTCCTCGGGCTCAGTTTATCCAAATAGATTAGCAACAAAAGATTCGAGAGAAGTAGATAGGAAACCGAGACAGAGTAAGGAGAGGTATCAACCGTACATAGAAGACCTAAGGAATAGCTCGAGGCGTAACATACCTCAGAATGATCGAAGATTTGATCGAGGACACAATTCTCGAGGACTCATAAGCAAGACCGGGTTCGATAGGCTTTCAGGACTAGCGGAGGCACCTCAATTGTCAGAATATAATTTTAGCATCGATGCCTCGGGTATCGTCTCATCTATTAGAAAAATTAGAGATACCAGATGGCCTAAACCCATACAAACTGAACCTTCTCAAAGGAATCCCAACTTGATGTGCAAGTATCACGGTACACATGGGCATATGACTGAGGATTGCAGGCAACTAAGAGAGGAGGTAGCTCGGTTGTTCAATGAAGGGCAGCTTCGGGAATTTCTCAGTGATAGGGCCAAGAACCATTTTAGAGAAAGAGATGCCAACAAGAAGAATGAACTGGAGGAACCTCAACATGTTATTCACATGATCATCGGAGGAGTCGACGTCCCACAGGGACCCATATTCAAATGCACCAAAGTATCAATCACAAGGGAGAAGCGGACTCGGAACTACATGCCTGAGGATACCCTCACATTCAATGAGGAAGACACTGAGGGCTTATCTCAGCCGCACAATGATGCACTGGTAATTTCTATTCTTTTAAATAAAGTTCAAGTTAAACGTGTTCTTGTGGATGCAGGTAGCTCGACAAATATAATCAGGTCGAGGGTCGTGGAGCAGCTCGGGCTGCTTGACCAAATCATACCAGCATCTTGAGTCTTGAATAGCTTCAACATGGCAAGTGAAACAACGAATGGGGAAATTATCCTCCCGGTAAACGTGGCGGAAACCATGCAAGACACAAAGTTTCATGTCATCGAAAGTGATATGACGTATAATGCTTTGCTTAGACGTGGATCCACAGCATGAGGGCAGTGCCATCAACCCTTCATCAATGATTAAGTTCCCAACAAAAGATGGCGTGAAAACAGTATATGGGGAGCAACACGCAACTAAGGAGATGTTTGTGGTCCATGAATTGGCACCAATATCGAGGCCTTCTATATCGGAAAAGTCGAGCGTGAAGGACAAACAGGTAACAAAATAGAAATCACAGTTTATATCCTCGGTTGAGCCCGAGGAATAGGTGGTCGAGGACAAAGAGGAAGATTTACATACCCTCGAGCTTTCGTCGCCCCCAGGGAGTTAGATGCGACGAAGTCTACGGTCGAGGAACTTGAGTAGGTGATATTGATCAAATATCTTCCGGAATGAAAGTTATACCTAGCGATGGAATTAACCCCGGAACTCAGGAAAAAACTCATTCAATTCCTTATCGATAACATTGATTTCTTTTCTTGGTCCTACTTAGATATGACAGGGATCCCACCGGAGATAATCACTCATCGACTAAGTGTTGATCCCAGATTTAAATCGGTTAAACAAAAGATGAGGCCTCAGTCCAAGGTAAAGCACGCATTCATCAAATATAAGCTAACCAAAGTTCTTAAGATAGGGTCCATTAGGGAAGTAAAATATCCCGAGTAGCTAGCTAATGTAGTAGTAGTCCCTAAAAAGGGAAACAAACTTAGAATGTGTGTAGACTATAAAGATTTGAACAAGACATGCCCTAAAGACTCTTTCCCATTGCTCAACATCGATCGTTTGATCGATGCTACGGCCGGCCACGAGATCCTTACTTTTATCGATGCCTACTCCGGCTACAATCAGATTCGAATGAACCCAAATGACCAAGAAAAGACTTTGTTTATCACGAAGTATGGTACATATTGCTATAACGTAATGCCCTTCGGGATACAAAATGTAGGGGTTACATACCAACGCCTAGTTAATAAAATGTTTGAACATCAGATAGGCAAATCTATAGAAGTTTATATTGAAGACATGCTAGTTAAGTCCCTGCACGCATAGGAACATTTGACTCATTTACAGGCAACGCTCGACAACTTAAGAAAGTACAACATGAAACTCAACCCCAAGAAATGCGCTTTTGGAGTTGGCTCGGGCAAGTTTTTAGGTTTCATAGTGTCGAACAGAGGATCGAGATCAACTCCGACAAAATCAAATCCATCGAGGAAGTCACCATCGTAAACAATGTGAAAGTCGTACAACGGCTAACTGGATGGATAGCTGCCCCAGGCCGTTTTATCTCGAGATCATCGGATCGGAGTCATCATTTATTTTCCCTACTCAATAATAAGAACGACTTCGCATGGACTACGGAGTGTCAAAGAGCCTTAGACGAATTAAAACGGTATCTCTCGATCCCACCCTTGATTCATACTCCGAAAGAGTATGAAAAACTCTACTTGTACTTAGTTGTGTCTGAGGTAGCGGTAAGTGGAGTGTCGGTTTGAGAAGAACAAGGTACGCAATTTCCTGTTTATTAAGTAAGTCGGACCCTAGGAGATGCTGAAACCAGGTACCTGCATTTAGAAAAGTTAGCACTTGCACTAATAAGAGCATCTAGAAAATAAAAACCATATTTTCAATGCCACTCTATATGTGTATTGACTACATACCCACTTCGAAATATCTTGCATAAACTCGAATTATCGGGCCAATTGGTCAAGTGGGAAATCGAACTTGGAGGGTATTATATCGAATATCAACCCCGAACAGCTATCAAGTCCCAAATTTTGGTAGACTTCGTGGCTGACTTTATGCCTGCCCTCGTACCCGAAGTAGAAAAGGAACTCTTGCTAAAAACGGGCACATCTTAGGGGGTATGGACCCTCTTCACGGACGTTGCCTCGAATGTGAAAAGGTCCGGACTCGGTATTGTCTTAATACCACCTAAGGACAATATCATAAGACAATCTATTAAGACTTCTAAATTAACTAATAATGAGGCCGAGTATGAGGCCATGATTGCAGGTCTCAAACTGGCCAAGGGCCTAGGAGCAGAGGTCATTGAGGCCAAGTGTGACTCCCTTTTGGTAGTAAACAAAGTAAATAGAAGCTTCGAGGTTCGAGAAGATAGAATGCAAAGGTACTTAGACAAACTTCAAGTGACATTGTATAATTTCAAGGAATGGACACTGGACCATGTACCTCGAGAACATAACAGCAAGGCCGACGCACTTGCAAATTTAGGGTCGTTGGTTGAAGAAGATGATATTGTCCTGGGGACTGTCATCCAATTGTCGAGGTCGGTGGTCGAAGAAGGCCATGAGGAAATTAATTCAACAAGTTTGACGTGGGATTGGAGGAATAAGCACGTCAAATACTTGAAGCACGGGAAGCTCCCCTCGGACCCAAAAGAATCGAGAGCCTTACGAGCCAAAGAAGCTTGGTTCNACACTGATTATGCACTACGAGAAATCCACGAAGGCACCTGTGGGAACCACTCTGGTGCTGACTCTTTGGTTCGCAAGGTTATTAGATCAGGGTATTACTGGGATAGCATGGAAAAAGATACTAAGGAGTTCGTTCGAAGGTGTGATAAATTTCAAAGGTTCGCACCGATGATTCATCAGCCCGGTGAACAACTCCATTCGGTCCTATCCCAATGGCCATTCATGAAATGGGGGATGGACATCGCCGGCCCCCTACCAACGGCGCCAGGTAAAGCTAATTTTATTTTGTTTATGACTGACTACTTTTCAAAATGGGTGGAAGCGCAGGCCTTCAAGAAAATAGGAGAAAAAGAAGTCATTGACTTCATATGAGACCATACCGTGTGTTGGTTCGGGATACCCGCTAAGATAGTATGCGACAGTGGGAATCAGTTCATCGGCAACAAAGTGAAAAAATTCTTCGAGGACCATAAATCAAAAGGATCCTATGTACGCCCTATCACCCAAGCGCAAACGGCCAGGCCGAGTTGACAAACAAAACTATCATTCAAAACTTGAAGAAGAGGTTGAATGATGCTAAAGGGAAATGGAGAGAAGAATTTCCCGAGGTGCTATGCGCATATCGAACAACGTCAAAGTTCAGCACGGGGAAACCCCGTTTTCTTTGGTGTATGGGTCTGAACCGTTGATTTCGGTCGAGGTCGGGGAACCTAGCATCAGGTTTCAGCATACTACCTAGGATTTGAACCATGAGGCTATAAACACTTGTCTTGAACTGTTAGATGAAAAGCGTGAAGTTGCACTCATCCGAATGGCCACGCAAAAGCAAAAGAACGAGAGGTATTACAACATAAGGGAGAACGTTCGCCATTTCGGAGTCGGGGACTTAGTTCTAAGGAACATAACCCTATACTCGAGACCAAATTAAGGGAAACTAGGTCCCAATTGGGAAGGACCGTACTGAGTCCTCGGAGTCGTAGGTAAAGGATCCTACAAAACTTAGCACAATGGAAGGAGAGCAACTACCAAACAATTGGAGCTACATCTTTGGTAGCCTTATCTTCGGGGACTTCCTCCTCCTCGTGGACTTCGTCTCCATCTCCCTCACTTTCGGAACCGCTGGCAGAATCCTCGTCGGTGGAGAGCAGTGCAGCTATCTTTTATTCCAATCTCTTTACCTTCTCGATGTCGGCCGAGAGGTCGAATCCTCTAACGTGCACCTCCTCGAGAGTTTGTCTTTGTGATTCCAGCCTAGTATGGTTGATGGCACATGTTAACTTGATCTCTGCTGCGGCAGAGGTCTCCTGTGCCTGAGCATTAGTAGAAGCAGCATCGGCTTGATACGAGGACACGAATGCCTCAGCCTCAGACTTGGCTTTAGCAAATTCGGCTGTTGTTTTAGCTTGAAGATCCTCAAATTTGCGGCTTTCCTATTTTGCACTTCGGAGCTGGTTGAATGAAGCCAGCTTTTCCTGAAGAGTGTCCTTTTCTGAGGCGAGACGGTCCATATGTTGTCTCCACCCAAGGGTTCAGCCTCTTTGGTTTTGAGCTCCTCCCGAAGTTTCTCCACCAGGTCGGCCTTCTGCTGGAACTACAAAGTTAAGGCATTAGATACCAAAACAAGTGGACATGAATTAGTCCCACAAAAGCTATATTACCTGCTCGACGAGCTCGACGAGCTCGACCCGCTCTTGGGAAGCCTTCTAACCAGCTCGAAGGATGCTGATTTCCCCCTCCCTTTTGGCGTATAGAGCCTTGAGGTCGCCCATCTCTAACATGAGCTTCTTGAGATCATCTTCACAAAAAGCAAGCTCAACCCGAGACTTGGAAAAATCTTGATTGAAAAGCATCACGGCCTTATCACACAGAAAGGGAGTCAGAAATACAAAAATCAAACTCTAAACATAATTTTTAAGGAAAATTTTACCTGTTTGCAATGCTTATCAGCCTCCTCAAAAATGAATGAGGAGTCAATGTCGCGGCCCTCTTCGATTCCAGTGAGGTACTCCCGAAAGATTTCATTCCCCCTGTGGGATGTTCCCACATCGGGAGTCCTCATATCTTGGGCGTCCCGTCAGAGACCACCGGGCCTGGCAGAGAATCGTCCACATCGATTACCCTGAATGATTCAACCGGAGCATTATCTCACCTTTGAAGAACCTCAGGGTTGGGCTCTCCGATTTCATTAGCCTTAGGGTTGTCACTTGCCGGCTCGGGGACTTTGCTCGAGCTCCCCTTAGAGATCTCCTCGGCTCGAGGTTGAACCGTATTATCAGCCTTCGGTTCAGTGGCCTTTGAGGCGCCAGTGCTTCTCCCTTTCCGAGTTATTAACGGGCAGTCATCATCTTGTCTCTCTACGGCGTCTCTCCTCGTCCTCAGCACAAAGACGTTCGACGGTTTCCGGAGATAAGACCACAGTATCAGCCTTGGGCTTTCGAAGCCTAGTTTTCTTTGGCCTCGGGGAGTTTGCCAGCGACCCTTTCTTCTTTTTCTTGTCCTTGGCAGGTTTTAGGGCTTCTTCCTCACTGGGTGGGGGTGGCCTCATTGAAACAGCATCTCCGAGGCCTGCATAAAAACAAAAGTAAGTATTTCGCTAAGGAACTCAGATATGCAAATAATCAACACTCACCGTGGTTTTTGGCCTCCCATAAAATCACGCCAGTTTGCGCTCGGCGTAGGAGGAAGTGGAGGCCAGCTACCGAACCCAGCCCAGGAGGTCCGTAATCACATCAGGAAACCAAGGAACAACTGCATCATTATAAGAAGATTAGTTCAAGAGAAAGTAGGAATATCAAACTGATAAATCGCCCTCGATAAGCCTGCACTTACATTTCATATTCCATTCTTCGGGGAATGGCATCCTTTCAGCAGGAATCAGGTCGGAGGTCCTAATTCGGACAAAGCGGCTCATCCACCCTCGGTCCTTGTCTTCATCGATGCTGGAGATGAAAGACTTTGAGGATCGGCGTTGCATCTTTATCAGACCACCTCGATAGAGACGAGGGCTGTATAGCCTAATTAGATGGTCGAGGTTAAAATATATCCCCCGACCTTACTCGATATATACCTTATTAAATGGACGATTCGCCAGAAGGAAGGATAATTTGGCCAAGCGTCACTTGATACTATTGGCAAAAATCGAGAATAACTAGACCTATGAGGGGCAGAGAAGGGTAAACGGGTAAGTATACACACTCAGGTACCCTATTTTGTGAGTGGTAATATCCTTTTCGGAGGAAGGGATATTTCCCTAATTACAGTCCGCCTTCACCTGGTCGAGTTCAGCTCTAGTTATCAAACTGATATATCGAGACATAGGTTCACATTGACCCGGGACGGAAGCAGGCCTGTCGATTTTAAAGTTGGACGATTTTTACAGTCTACTTTGATCTAAAAAAAAGTAACACTTCTAAATACAACTTATGAACTTTATCTATTTTTTTTTTCAAAAAAAAACATGAAAATTTAACAGTTTTAGATATGTGTTTATTGATTTTCAGGATACAAAGAATTCTGATTTAAAAAGTATTCTGATTATTGTATACGGTCGAAATCAGGGAGCCCGATTTTGTAGGCTCGAGATGTGGCCTCGAGGGGTGGAAGTTCAGAGAAGGTCGAGCCTGGGTTCGAAGGTGCAGTATAAGGCTCGAGGGCATGGATGTTCGATGAGCATCGAAGCCGGATGACCGATGCCAAATAATGTCGTTGTGAGTTTGTTACGGAAAAGACAAGATTCTTGCCACGTCCCCAGATATCATGACGTAAATCCCGGGATAGATTTGTACGAATTAGTACAAATCCGTACTAGGTTGTTATACAACTGTACCAATAAAACTCCTTACTGTAAATAGAAATGTACCATATTTAGGATTTTTCCTCCTATATAAAGGGGACCCCAATCATTTGTAAAGAGGATCTAATCATTTCCAAAGAGTATA
>MDKI01085598.1:0-10130 GCA_005239505.1 Nicotiana paniculata
GGCGGGGTTTGGGGTTGCGGTGGGGTGGATTGGGTGGGTGGTCGTGGGGTGTGGGGGTTGGTTGGTGGGTGTTAGTGGAGATGGGGAAGGTTGAGAAGGAGTTTTAGAAAATGTTTTCCCTTCTCTTAATAGGGAAACCATTTGCCTCCAATCGAAGAAAATGAGTTCATGAGGAAATTATTTTCCAAAACATTAAGTTCAACCAAACATGACAAAATTGAAAAATAGAAAATATTTTCCTTCATACCAAACACACTCTAAAAGTATTGAATTTTACCTAGAGATACAAACTTAGGGGGTAATTTTCCGGCTTAGCGGAAATACTTGTTTTTCAAAAAAAAAGAAAAAAAGGTTGGAAGAGTTTTCAATCAAAATATATTTAATCTGGACAGAGGTAAATTCATGATTTAAACTTTATTAGTTCAGATTCACATTTTTACCACCTGTCCTCTAATATAATGGGTTTAAAATTTATTATTTTTACTTATTTAATAATTCTTTTGATAAAAATACAGCTATAAGCAAAAGTCATGAGTTCAATTGAACTAATAGCTCCTACACTACGTACTCCTCTGCTGGCATACACAAGGCATACAACAATATTTTTGTACAAAATCTGATAAAATGTACACAAAACATATAATTATATTAATGTCGTTTATATACATTTTGTATGTTGTGTGTATATGTCACTATATGTCCAATAATACATTAAACATACAAATAATTAGCTGAAAAATAGTCCTAGTTATAGATATTGGCACCAAATAGTCAATAACTATATATCACCATAATAATGAGTATATCACAACTTTTTCTTCTTCCTTGTGTATATCAACAAGTATAATAATATTTTATTTTCCTTTTTTTTGGTAATTATAAGTTTTCATTAATAACCAAAAGTAATGTGTACAAATCAGTCAGACTTTATAACTCAGTTTGTTTCTCTTATCTCTACTATCAGTATTCACTTCTATACTAAGAGCCTTTGTTATCAATATCTATTGCTACCTAGGAAATCTATATTTTTGAAGTAGTATCTTAGTAGTATTATTGGCTCGAACATGACAAGTATATGTAATCTCTTTTGCCATTGATTCACATGTATTATCCTTATGAGCAAACAACATGTTGTTCCTTTCCATCCAAATTGCATACACATATTCTGTAAACACCATCTTCACTAACTTTGCCTTCTCAGTTTTCCCTTTTGCGTTCTGCTCAATCCATTGTTGCATCTGACTCCATGTATTCATATTCTCCCAAGTGAGTTGTAGCCACTGCATTAGCTTCTTCCAAACCCGTCTTCCAGGTGAACATTCTGCAAACAAATGATCTCTAGGTTCAGTTACCTCTTTGCACATGACACAACTATTTTCTACTTAAATCCCCCAGCTTTCTAGTCTTGTAGCAGTTAGCAGCCTATCTTGTTGTTGTAGCCATGTTATAAACACTGGTTTTGGTCTTGATTCATTTCCCCACATGATTTTTTTCCATGTAACTTTAGGTAATTCCCCAATCATTTTCAAATAGATGCTTCTGATCATGTTTTTGTTCTTCAAGTTTTTTGGTTGTACACATCTCAGGCCCTCTCTTGCTTTGAGTATTTTCTTGACCATCTAGCTAGATTGTTGAGGGATAGTCATACTCTCCAAAGTTTGTGCTTTTATGTAATACTCATGGATTCACTTAATCCACAAAGTGTCTTTCTTAGTCTTCAAGTCCCAACAAGTCTTTATTATGGTTGCTTTGTTCCATAGTTTAAGATTAGTGTGATTTAAACCTCCTGATGATTTTGGCATGCACATCCTACTCCAAGCTACAAGTGGTTTTTTGGTAATTTCATTTGTTCCTGACCATATGTAGTTTTTGTAGTATCCCTCAGTGGCTTTCATCACCTTAGCAGGTATGATAAATAACTGTGCCCAATAGGATTGAATGCCAAACAACACTGACTTAACCAATTGCGCTCTTCCTGCATAGGATAACTTCTTGGATGTCCATGATGATATTTTTGTTGTGATTTTGGTTATTAGAGGCTGTCATTCTACCAATTTTAGTTTTCTAGTTGCTAGAGGGATTCCTAGATACCTGAATGGTAGCTCACCTTGCCTATATCCAATTACTTGCTGAATTTGCTGCTTGCTTTCTTCTGAAACCCCCACCATAATAGATAGTACTCTTGGATTGATTAGCATGTAACCCTGAAGCACTTGTGAATATATCAAAATTTTCATGTAGAAGCCCTACTGATATTTTATCTCCCTTAGCAAACATGAGAAATTCATTTGCAAAGAACAGATGTGTGATACTTAGCTTGGAACAGTTTGGATGGTACTTGAATTGTTTCTATTCCTTTAATGTATTGAGACTTCTACTCAAATACTACATAATAATAGAAAATAGGAAAGGAGACATAAGGTCTCCTTGATGAAGTCCTCTGGCAACATCAAAGGGCGGTGTTGACTCTCCATTTATAACTATAGAGTAATTAACAGTAGTAACACACTCCATCACCCATCTGATAAAATTTTGAGGGAAATTCAGTTCTGTCAGCAATTACTCTAAAACTCTCCAGTCCGCTGTATTATATGCCTTCTGAATATCAACCTTAATCATTCATCTATGTGATATATACTTTCTTGTATAGGACTTCACCAAATCATGTGCCATTATCACATTATCTGCTACCATTTTTCCTGGGATAAATCCTGACTAAGTTTCAGTGATAATAGATGCTATCACCTTCTGGATTCTTCTAGCAAGGACCTTTGCTATGATTTTGTATAAAACAGTGCAACAAGCAATTGGCTTATCTCCTCCTCTGTCACTTGTTCACAAAGTTGAAGTTGTTGGGTATGAGTCAGTGTGTTCCCTCTTGTCATGATTATCTTGCTAACTGTTGTCACATTCTGCAAAGCTGTTCCCATAAGTGACTTATAGAATTGTATTATCTCAATCTTGATATCTCTTGCTTCTGTTAATCTGCCTCCCACTTGAACTCTAACTCTAATATTTGTTTCTTCTGCTTTCTATCCTTTATAACAGCTGAAAAATAACTTGTATTAGCATCTCCAAGTTTGATCCACCTTGCCCTGGCTTTTTGTTGCAGTGCACTTTCTTCTATCATTGACCACTTCTCAAGTTGGCGGATAGTCTTCTTTTCTTCCATTGCTAACTCATCTAAGTATTGATGCGTTAGCTTGAGTTGTATATCTTGAAGATCCTCTCTTGCTTGAGTAATTCTTGCTGCTACACCCTTGAATTCGGTTTCATTTAGTCTTTTCAGCTTCTCCTTTAATTCCTTCTGTTTAGTCCAAATATTCCTCATCTTATATGAGTGATATCTCTGCTTCCATTTTTCCTCCACTAGGTGAAGAAAATCCTCATGAGTTGCCCATACATTGAAGAACTTGAAGGCTGTTTTAATCCTTGGCTCCCTCACATTTGTGGTTATCATCATAGGACAGTGATCTGATATATGTGGAAGCTTATACTCATTCAGATAATGACCATATTTTAACATCCATTCAGTATTTCCAAAGGCTCTATCAATCCCGCTCCATATTCTATCAACTCCTTGTTGCTTATTTGTCCAAGTATAATAGTTTCCTTTTCATGTCAGTTCATTCAGCATCAATTGTTGAATACATTCTGTGAAATCCGTTATCTCATGACTAGTGATTGTTTCTCCTTTCAATCTATCTTATGGACTTAAGATAGAGTTGAAATCTCCCCAAACGATCCATGGTTTAGCTATTCTTTGGGCCAAACTGCTCAATTGTTGCCATAACTCTCTCCTCTGCTCCACTGTATTGTAACCATATACTATTGTCATCTCACACTCAATTTGTGGATTTCTGCTCACCACTACACAATGGATAATCTGGCTGCCTTCTTCAAAACTTCAATCTTGCAAGCATTAGCATCCCAGACCACCCAAATCCTGTCATTCTGTGCATAACGGTAGTGATTCTCAAATCCCCATTCTGGGCAATTTTATTATAGATTGCTTGAGCTCTATGTTCCTTCACCTTTGTCTCCACTAATCCTGCTATTTTAAATTTATTTTCTTTGAGATACTTAGCTAAATCTTTCTGCTTATATCTCTTATTTATTCCCCTCTCATTCCATACTAACCATGTCATTATTGATGACATATAAATCCTCCACCTATATCAGTAGGTAGGAGGTTTGTCATCACATCATCCTCACATTGTAGGAGCTCAAATTCATTTCTTACTGGAATGGTTGCTTCAATCAGTTGCTGCACAGGTCAACCATTAATTTCTTTAACTGTTTTCCATTTTAATAAATGCTTCTCTTTAGAATGTGGACTCAATTCCTCTATGTCCACTTTCTCTGTTGGCTTCTGAACTTGTTGATTGGCTGTTGTAAACTGATTTCCCTTCTTCTCTTCATTAGTTTCATCTGCATCTCTTTTATCTTCCTTTTGTACCCAGGTTTGCACCATTTCTTAGGGCATTGCTTCCTCTTTTGAATGTTGTTGTTTCTTTGTTCCTCATTCTTCACATCTTTCAGTTTCTGCTTTGCACAATTATGTCCTATTTAAACACTCATCAAAATAGTTTGGCTTCCACTCAAATATAACTAGTTGTTGCAATGTTTTCCCTGATGGATCAAGAACAGTTACTTCATCTGCTAAGGGCTTGGTGACATTAATCTCTATAAGCAACCTGTCAAATGATACTCTAGTTTGCTTTGTTGTGCATTCATCCGCGTATTTAGAACTCAATTTGCACTAGCTATCCTTCTCAAGGAATCTCAGCTCCAGCAATTCACAGGTAGGCTAGGGAATTTAACCCACAAAGGTAGTTTTGTAAGAAACTCAACATTGAAATCAAATTCAGGGCACCATTGTTTCAAGATCATTGTCTTGTTATTTATGCTATATGGTCCTGCATACTGCACTTCATTCAAATCAGCTATCCACTGAAATTGAATAATATAACACCCTTCTTCATGACAATAAACTTTAGGTTCAGCTACCATATTCCAATTTTGAGCCACATACTATTTCATAAAATTATACCCTTGCGTTTCCCCTATCATTGCTTAACCAAAGAATTAGATTCTTTGATTAAAGCTATTTCTAGGATGAACACGGGTTACTAATAATCAAGGAAATAGAGAAAAATGAATAATAGACAATATTGCAAAAATATAGAAAAGCAAAGTAGATTGTATTCGAGAATCAAATGCATTAGTATTCCCCTCCCTTATATAGGATATTCCTTGATATAACGTACAACTCTTGTTATGGTTGCCCATTAGTGACTAATTATGACATTAATGAGGTGTTATAAAGGATAACGGTAATTGGGGTACGGTTACATAACGTACGAGTAATCAATTGTGGGTTCTTGAATCTGCCCGTAGCTTTGTCCAGATTTATTTTGACCGAGTCTCTTCCCTGTTTTGATCAGGTTGAGTTTCCCGTGGCTGATAAGCTCGAGGGTTTATTGAATCGTGCCTCTTTGTTCCGTACCTCTTCAAAGAATCACATCCAGCTGTCACGTTCTCCTGTGCCCACATAATTGGCTGAGTTGTTAAAAGTTGGCTTACGTGTGAAACTCTTTTTTAACAATACAGATAGTCCCTTCACTTACCATATATTTATCGATTTAATATTTGGTAAGTGGATACTCATTTATGGCGGGAATATTTTGCTGCCGCTTTGCCTCGAAACATTGTATCCTTCTCTGAACCATAGGCGTCATTTGTCACTTCCATTTAATGCTCATACCACGTGTCCTTCTCGGATTGGTTCTGCATTTACTCGGCACCTTTTAGGGATTTTTGCGGCTGTGTCAGTCCCGAAGTGACACCTTCAATTATGACTTTTCATCATTATTTTTCTTTTTTTCCATGTTTGACGATTGTCCTCAAGTATAAATACCTTTCTTCTTTTCTTTGCTTCCACGAAACACTTTCTATCTTTGTCTTTTGTAAAGAACTTTCTTCTTGACTTTGTAAACATGTCTTCTTCAAATCAACCTCAGAGAGTAATACATATTGAAAATTTAACACCATCTTATGCTCCGACTAGGAGTCGGAGGGGTGGTAGACTTAGGAGTCTAGGATCCACTCCTTCGAGAGGCTCCTCTTCTTCTCAGATAGTTCCCTCTCCTTCCGCTAGGTCTCTAGTTTCTCCGAGGTTTAGGGCTTCTCGGTCTTTGTCTAGATGTAGAGGTGAACGCCTTCGTGAACCTGGAGTTGATGAAATTGTTCCTGCTGAATTTGTCTTTGCTAGAGATAATCGAGTTCTTGTAGACCAATCTTCTTCCCTTGAGAATGTCGAAAGGTATCCAACCCTTATAACTGAGGGTCGGATTTCCCTTATTCGTAGGGAGTGTTTTTGGAGGCCTGATTTCCCTTTCTACATTACGAATAGTAATCAAAGAATAACGTCTTACAAGACGGGATATTCTTTTGTTTATACGTACCCTTTTACTCTAGGGTTTAGACCCCTCATTGACCCAGTCATAATGGAATTCTGTCATTTTTTAAATATCTGTTTAGGACAAGTTGGTCCGCTTGTGTGGAGAGTTGTCGCATGTCTTAGGAGTTTAGCTTCTTTAGCCTCAGTTCCTTTTACTTTCAACCATCTCATTCATCTCTACTCTCCTACCTTATTTCGTGAATGATTTTTTACTCTGACTGCTAGGAGAAAAAGAGTGTTGGTTACCCCTGGAGATGATAAGGATAAGGGTTGGTACCTCCGGTGTCTTGTTGTAGCCACTGTTAGTTTAGTGGGTGAAGAAAATCTTCCCTTCCCTGAGAAGTGGAATCGCGCACGTGAGTATGCTTATATTTACTTTCCTTCGTTCTGACTTGAGATGCTTTACTAACACCGTATCTGTTTTTTCCTTTCTCAGCAATCATGGATACTGTTGAGAATGTCTCCTGTATCCGTGATTGGGTAGAAAAATTATTGTCCGTTGCTCCTTTAGAAGAGAGATCTTGGAAGTACCTCGCTGGGAGGTATGGTTGGTATGTAAAGACCCGCTGTAAGTGAAGATTTTGTTCTTGCTTCTTTCCTTACTCGAGTCTCTTCTTTCTTTGTCGCTTAACTTTTTCCCTTTTGATAGGTTCTCTGCTTGTGGGGTGTCTGCTTCATCTATCCCGAAGATGTCCTTGGCTCAAGCCCAAGAGATTATTGTTGGTTCATCTTCCTCGAAGAGGAATATTGGTGAGTCTCGTCCGTAGAATAAGAAGAAGAAGAAGAAGAAGAAGAAGGTGCTTTAGTACACAGGCCACGGAGAAGGCGAGTGGTTTCAGATGATGAGTTTACAACCATGACCTTGCCTTCCATTCTGTGGTTGAGCTCTCTACCCTTGAAGATGTTTCACATTCCCCCATTCATAAGTCTGTAGATTACCTGTTCCATGAAGGTTTTGACCTTGCTCCTGACGATGTCCCTTTGGCTGTTGTCTTTCCTGCTTCTTTAAGAAAAGTTATCTCATCTGCTCCTTTGGCTATTACGGCTTCTGCCGTTAATTTGCCCGTGGCTTCCTCAACTCTTCAGCCCTCTGTGCCTGCTTCTTTACCCGTGGTTTTTCGAGCTCCTCAACCCTCCGTGCCTGTTGTTGTTTCATCTCTGTCTGCTTCCATGCCTTCCGCTAGGGAAGTAGGGCCTTCCAGCAGAGAGATGTGGCAGGTGGTAATAGAGGTTCCAGCTGAGGGGAATCTTTTCAAGAAATCGGGTGAGCCCGAAGTGTGGCTCAAGCCTTTGATAGGTCCCACTGAGAAAGCCAAGCTAGCCAGCCACAGTGCTCTTACATGGGCCAATGAAGTTGTGCATACTTCTTTGAAGGTATGATGCAGGTTATCCTCTTTCATTTTCGTATATGAAATTTACCACAACTAATTGGTTTGTTTAGATTAATCTTATAGGCATGGAGATTATGAAGAGGATCTCACATATGGACCAAGATACGAAAGAGTTGCAGGCCGATGCTGATAATTGGAAAGCACAGTATGATAGCCTAAGGATTGACATGGATGCCTTAGAAGAGGAAAGGAGTACCATGAAGTGGCAGATGAGGCTCATGGCAGCAGAACTGGCAGTAGAGAAGGCTTCTTCCAGTCAGGCTCATAAAGACAAGAGTGTTCTAGAGTCCTCATTTGCTGAGCAGCTGTCTCGCGCTTCAGAGGAGATTAGAGACTTGAAAAACTTATTGGGGCAGAAGGAGGAATACTCAGGCGAGCTCGTGCAATCACTCACTCGTACTCAAGAGGACCTTCGTAAGGCTTTAGATAAAGTTCAAACTCTGGAGGAGTCGATTGTACCGTTAAGGGCCGCCCATGAAGCTGCTGGAGGGGAGAAGGACGGATTGAGAGCTGAGCTTCAAGTATGGGCAAGGGATTATGAAGATCTTGAAGAGGTGGCTGATGTTGATGTGAGCTGGGCGTATATGAATTCTCGCCTTGACACATTGACGGAAATGAGTCAAGAGGGTTTCGACCTTAGTGCTGAAATAGCTAAAACTAAGGAAGCCATGGAGAAGGCTCAACAAGGTCATAACCTCTCTTCACCTGATGGTGAGACTCCAGCTGCTCGTGCCTCTTCATCCCTAGTTTCTCCCGCTCCTTCTGCCAGTGAAGTCAACCCCCCTCTTGAAGAAGTTTAGTTGGTTCACCTCTTTTTTTTTTTTTAATCTTTGTCTCAATTGGTGGTTACCCCCAGTCCCATCTGGGGTAAATTTAGATTTCTTTAAAGTACCCAAATGATAACTTAGGGGCACCTCAATGTATATAAAAATTCTATACGGCTAAGTATAAGTTAATACTTAGTTTTTTTTGCTTAGCCGTTTTAATATATTAATGTTAATATGACTTTTGTTGAGTTTTTGTTTCAATCTTTAAGTCTTTTGCATGCTTCATTTTTCGAGGTTTTAGTTTTACCTCTGAGTTTTGCATGTAGAATGCTTTAGATTACTCGTACCTTTTTGTAATAGGCACGGTGTCATATTAAATGTGTGCCATTTTGTAGTATGCATAATTTATGGAAGAGGGCCCTTTATAGTTGACATGAAGAAGAAGTCTTAACTTCATGATAATGCGATAGAGTGATAGGAATTATTACACATGTTTAAGAATGTTTCCAAGGAAATTTTTTTGTTTGAACTTTCATGACATTTTACATGTGTTTGATTACCATCTAAAACTCATGTTGCAACTGTTATTGTTTAACAGATTTGATATACTCTTGTATTTCGTAACTGTTTTTCGTAGATAACAGTTTTTCGATATTAATACAAGGGAACAACTGTTTTTTACTAGTAACAATTTTATAAAGATTGGGTTTTTATCCGCAACTGTTTTCATTGGAAACAATTTTCTAATAAGTACGAGGCAAATGTTTTTTTATTCGTAACTATTTTTATTTGATAACAGTTTTCTGAACAAATACAAGGATTTAGATCTTTTATCCATAACTGTTTTATTTGATAACAGTTTTTTGAATGAGTACATTGATGATGATCTTTTACCCCTAACTGTTTTTGTTACAACAACTTTGAATAAGTATAAAAATATACATTTCTTTCTCGTGACTAATATTTGCCTTTCAACCTGAACATGATCGAAAGTTTTTTTTTTTGCATTTTTGCATTAGGATTTGTATTTGGATGACTCTTTTTGATCTTTTTCGATTCTGCTCGTGTCACTTGTCTCGTTGGGTAGATGGGTCTTCAGGCTCGAGCTTTTGACTATATGATAGTCTTTTTTGCTTCGTCTTGGACTTCCATACTGTATAGTCCCCCAAGTGTTTGAGCTTTGAAGAATGAAATCTCGAGCACTTGATTATTCCTTCCTTGTGGTCGTTTTCCTGAAAAGGAAAAACATTTCGGACTCGAAGGTATATATTTTTTTAGATGATGACTGCTTAACCCTTTAAAACGTCCATCAAAAAGTGTAACTGATCACGCTCAACTATGTCTAATAAAAGACTAATCAGGCGTTGCAAATATAATCCGGGGTATTATGCCCAAAGTCGATCCCACAGGGAATTTACGTATCAAGAAAGCTGTTAGAATACTCAGCTGTCACTTGAGGTTATTTAAATTACTAACACTAAAGATTAACTACGCTAAGGTGTAAACAAT
>ML318312.1:0-48666 GCA_005239505.1 Nicotiana paniculata
AACACTTAAAAACCTTTAAAACTCGGACTTCACCGAAACAGGCACCCTGGCGTTTGGAGGGTAGCGCTTGGGTAATGCCAGGCAACCCCTGGCGTTTGAGGTGTAAAGCCTGGCTAAATCCAGGCACCCCCTGGCATTTGGGGTGTAACGCCTGGCTAACGCCAGGCACCCCCTGGCGTTTGGGGTGTAACGCCTGGCTGACGCCAGGCTTGTCCCGGATGGCTCCTTTTCGACTCTTGCGCGTATTTTTCGACGTTTATTCTCTCATTTAGCTCGACTTCCATTTCCAACTCACCTACACATTAAATAAACTCCATTAGGCACATACAACATGTATTTTTATCATTAAAGAACATAAAATGCAAGGTATATAATGCTTAAAATCATGAATTCTAGCCACGCATCAACCTGAAGGTTTGGATCACAACAGGGCACGAAAAATCATTGTGCAATATGAAGATAAGTTTATCGCCAGAGTTTTGATTGACGGAAGATCCAGCCTCAACATTTGCTTATTGAAAATGTTGAAGAGGTTGGGAAAAGGCTTACATGAGATACGAGAGGGAACTATGAATGTGAAAGAATTCGACGGGTCTCAGAGAGCTACCATTGGAGAAACTAATATCTGCCTGCAGATGGGCCCTACATAGTTTGATGTTGAGTTTAATGTACTGGACATATCCGCCTCTTACAATCTGCTGTTGGGACGACCATGAATACACGCCGCTGGGGCTGTAGCATCTACTTTACATCAAGACGTGAAGTTCGAATGGAACCACCAGGAAGTAATTACCAAGGAGATGGGAGCAACCCCATTTACACTAGTCAGACTATCCCGGTGATTGAAAACAGAAGAAGGTTAGGTGGAGAAACCTACCATCGTATCGAGCGAGTCAATGCGATTGATAAAGATAAGTCGTGGAGTAGTAATATAGAAAGCATGCTAGCATGGAGAGCATATGAGCCCGTAAAGGGACTTGGTAAGAATATTTAGGGAATCTCCAAACCAATACAGCCAAAGCACCATGGTACCACTTTTGGGTTGGGATACCAATACACCTGGCAAGAATACCAATATTGGTCACCACTGTGGTGTGGTCCATACCATCCACTTGAGCAGCCTGTGCCACACCTGAATCAGACCTTCCAGCAAGCCGATATCATATAGGGATCAGAGGAGGAAGAAGCGTTGGTGGCATTGAGGAGTTTGTTCTTGGAAGATGATGACATGGACTGTTGTGTAATTGTCGAGGAGGAGGAGAAGGAAGGCCTTACTATCCAAGATGTGGAGAGAGGAGCATTCCTCAAGAACTGGACTGTTAGACCGTCAAGGGCCCGATGAGTTCCATGGTAGCAAGGCTGAATATCATTGTCCACTTTTCTAAAAATGGTTTCCACTTTTGCACTTTTTCTTTTTTCCTAAATAATATTTTTCAATATTCCAAAAAAGTTATTTAAATTATTTGAAAAATCACTTTTGTTTAACTATTTCAATGAATTGATGTTTATTATTACCACTTTTCTCTCGTATCCTTATCCATACAACATTACTATTTCCTATCTCGATGACTCATGACATGTAATGAGACAACGCAACAAAAGGATAGTGATTCAGAAGAAGATGATGCAATACCCGAAGAGATCATCAGAAAAGTAGAGGATTTGAGAACAAACCTAAGTCCAACCTGGACAAAACTGAGGTAGTTAACTTGGGAAATCCTGAAACCGTCAAAGAAACCCGCATAAGCATCCATTTGTCACCGTCAAAAAAAGAGTACACTTGGTTCCTGAAGGAATATGAGGATATCTTTGCATGGTCATACGATGATATGACAGGGTTGAGCATATCCATAGTGGCTCAAGAGTTACCTACAAATCCAATGTGTCCGCCAGTGAAGCAAAAACTCAAAAAATTCAAGCCAGGCATGGGCCTGAAAATCAAGGAAGAAGTTACTAAGCAGATCAAAGCCAAGATCCCTAGGGTAGTTGAGTATCCAACTTGGCTAGCCAACATTGTGCCTATTCCTACGAAGGACGGGAAAGTTAGAGTATGTGTTGACTATCGAGATCTAAACATAGCAAGTCCCAAGGATGATTTCCCGCTACAAAACATACACATTCTGATCGACAATTGTGCCAATCATGAACTCCAGTCTTTTGTTGCTTCGCCGGTTACCATCAGATCTGGATGGACGAGGAGGACGCTGAGAAAACGACTTTCATTACACCATGGGGTGTGTACTGTTACAAGATGATGCCATTCGGCCTAAAGAATGTTGGGGCCACCTACATGAGGGCCATGACTACTATTTTTCATGACATGATACACAAAGAAATCGAGGTATATGTGGATGATGTCATCATTAAATTCAAGAAGTCCGCAGACCATATAGCAGACTTGAGGAAATTCTTCGACAGAATGCGAAAGTACAACCTAAAGCTAAACCCTGCAAAGTGTGCATTCGGGGTTCCCGCTGGAAAGCTATTGGGTTTCATCGTCAGGCGCCGGGGAATAGAATTGGATCTATCGAAGGTCAAATCCGTCCAAGAATTACCACCGCCAAAAAGCAAGAAAGATGTGATGAGTTTCCTAGGATGCCTTAACTACATCAGCCGTTTCTTAGCACAGTCAACAGTAATATGTGAGCCGATTTTCAAAATGTTGAAGAAGGACGATGCAACTAGTTTGACCGAGAATTGTCAAAAGGCTTTTGACAAATCAAGGGTTACTTATCAACACCACAAGTTTTGGTCCCGCCAGAGCCAGGTAGACCACTGCTACTTTACCTTGTCGTGCTAGATGGAGCTTTCGGCTGCATTCTGGGGCAGCACGACGAGACAGGAAGAAAAGAACATGCCATCTACTACCTAAGTAAGAAGTTTACACCTTATGAAGCACGATATTCTCTGCTGGAATGAACCTGTTGTGCCTTGACATGCATAGCTCAGAAGCTGAGGCATTACTTCTGTGCGTATACAACATATCTCATATCGAGAATGGATCCCTTGAAGTATATCTTTCAGAAGCCCATGCCCACTGGAAAGCTGGCTAAGTGGATAATCTTGTTGAGTAAATTCGACATTGTCTATGTAACTCAAAAAGAAGTCAAGGGACAGGCACTGGCAGACCACCTTGCTGAAAATCCTGTGCGAGGAGAATACGAACCCCTGAAAACGTATTTTTCCGATGAAGAGGTATCGTTCGTAGGAGAAGACATTGATGAAGCCTAAGATGGTTGGAGAATATTCTTTGACGAAGCGGCAAACTTCAAATGAGTCGGCATTGGAGCCGTCTTGGTATCGAAAACTGGTCAGCACTATCCGGTATCTGCGAAACTTAGATTCCCTTGCACCAACAACATGGCGGAATAGGAAGTTTGCATGTTAGGACTCAACATGGCTGTTAACATGAGCATTCATGAACTGCTGGTAATCAGCGATTCAGATCTACTTGTGCACCAGGTAAAAGGAGAATGGGCTACCAGGAATTCCAAGATATTGCCATATCTGCACCATAAGCAGGAATTGAAGAAAAGATCCACAAGGTAGAGTTTCGACATGTTCCCAGAATTTAGAATGAGTTTGCCGATGCATTGGCCACTTTGTCATCAATGATACAGCATCCAGACAAGAACTTCATTGATCCTATCCCAGTAAGGATCCAGAATCAGCCGGAATATTGCGCTTATGTCGAAGAGGAAACGGATAGAAGGCCTTGGTTCCAAGACATCAAAGAGTATCTGGCAAAAGGAGAATACATGGAGCGTGCAAACCATACTCAGAAATTCTTCCACAGTAAAGGAAACCTATATAGAAGAACTCCTGATTTGGGACTGTTAAGTTGTGTCAACACAAAAGAAGCTTCTAAATTTCTCGAGGAGATACATGCTGGGACCTACGGCCTGCATATGAATGACTTTGTCCTGGCCAAGAAGATACTTAGGGCCGGCTATTTCTGGATGACCATGGAGACAGATTGCATCAGGTATGTTCAAAAGTGTTACCAATGTCAAGTACATGCAGATATATTAAAAGCGCCACCAAACAAGCTTAATGCAACAAGCTCACCTTGGCTCTTTGCCGCCTGGGAAATGGATGTCATTGGTCCAATCGAGCCCACCGCCTCAAATGGGCATCGGTTTATTTTAGTGGCTATCGACTAATTCACTAAATGGGTTGAACCCGCATCTTACAAAGCTGTGACTAAGAAGGTCGTTGCGGATTTTGTATGCGACCAGATTGTTTGTTGGTTTGGAGTTCCAGAGTCCATTATCACTAATAATGCCGCCAATCTCAACAGTGATCTGATGAAAGCCCTGTGTGAGACTTTCAAAGTCAAGAACAAGAATTCCACAACATATAGAACTCAAATGAATGGAGCTGTGGAAGCCGCCAACAAAAACATCAAGAAGATACTGAGGAAAATGGTAGAAAATCACAAACAATGGGACGAGAAGCTACCGTTCGTTTTATTGGGATACCGTACCATAGTCCGCACATCAACCGGGGCAACTCCTTGCTAGCTGGTTTATGGTACTGAAGTTGTTATTCCCGCCGAAATAGAGATTCCTTCCTTGAGAATCATACAAGAAGCTGAGCTCAGTGATGCAGAATGGATAAGGAGTCATTATGAGCAGCTGGCCCTCATATACGGAAAGAGGATGAACGCAATATGTCAAACTTTATCAAAACAGAATGTCCAGAGCCTTCAACAAAAGAGTCAAGCCGAGACAGTTCACACCGGGGCAGCTGGTGTTGAAGAAGATTTTCCCTCATCAAGATGAAGCCAAAAGGAAATTCTCTCCCAACTGGCAAGGTCCTTACATGGTTCACAGGGTACTGACAGGAGGAGCCCTCATACTCGCAGAAATGGATGGAGAAGTCTGGCCAAAACCAATCAATTCAGATGCAGTCAAGCGATATTATGTGTAAACTGTTTATGTTTTCCGCATACGATGTAAATTCAACTACGCTCGACCTAATTCCCGTTTAAGAGGGGATACGTAGGCAGCCCTGTGGGTTCGGTCACAATTCAATAAAATTTCCATTTTCCCCATCATCAGAAACTGGGGAAGAAAGTATTTTGAGGAGGACCCTCAAAATTCCAAAGCAAGTTCAACCAATTGCACCATATAAAGCAGTCAGAAGCGTTATTCAGTTAACTGGGGCAGAACATTGAGGAGGACCCTCAAAATTCTACGGCAGAAGCAGTCGCAAAGTCTTTGGTTGTGTCACAGTCACTGGTTCATCTAACCAATTTCTGAAGTCTATTTTACTATGTCTTCGAAAGTTATGCATGCATGCTTTTGAACATAAACTCTGCTTTATCGAACGTACCCCGATAATTTAAATAGGGTCTTCAGACGGAACAGAGCAAATCAAGAAAGCAGACGAAGGCACGAACCGACCTCCTCCTTACAGAACTCACAATTTTTCTTTGAATGCATGAACAAGGAATATGCACACCTTGGAATCACATTCTTCATAACAACAAGGATAACGAACTCATTTCCAGCTAAGAAATACTCTGCTATCATCTATTATTCATTCATTGCATGAGACTAAGCTTTATCTCAATATCGCATGAGGCTAGGCCCTGGCTCCTCATTTGCATAAGGCTAAGCATTGCCTTCTCCTTGCATGAGACTAGGCACTGTCTCAAATCCTGCATGAGGGTAAGCACTACCTTCTTATCTGAATAAGGCTAAGCATTGCCTTCACCTTGAAATGAGACTAAGATCTGTCTCAATATCGCATGAGGCTAAGCGCTTCCTCCATATTTGCATAAGGCTAAGCACTGCCTTCACATTGCATGGGACTAAGCACTGTCCCGAATCTTTCATGAGGCTGAGCTCTGTCTCCTCATCTGCATAAGGCTAAGAATTGCCTTCTATTTGCATGGGACTAAGCCCTATCCTAAATCTTGCATGAGACCAAGCTCTGTCTCAATCTCGAATGAGGCTAAGCCCTTCCTCCTCATTTGCATAAGGCTAAGCATTGCCTTATTCTTGCATAAGACTAAGCACTGTCTCAAATCCTGCATGAGGCTAAGCACTGCCTCTTTATCTGCACAAGTCTACGCATTGCCTTCACCTTGCAATGAGACTAAGTTCTGTCTCAATCTCGCATGAGGCTAAGCCCTACCTCCATATTTGCATAAGGCTAAGCACTGGCTTCACTTTGCATGGGACTAAGCACTGTCCCAAATCTTGCATGAGGCTAAGCTCTATCTCCGCATCTACATAAGGATAAACATTGCCTTCTATTTGCATGGGACTAAGCCTTGTCCCAAATCTAGCATGAGACCAAGCTCTGTCTCAATCTCGCATGAGGCTAAGCCCTGCCTCTCTATTTTCATAAGGCTAAGAACTGCCTTCACTTTGCATAAGGCTAAGCACTGCCTTCACTTTGCATGGGACTAAGCACTATCCCGAATCTTGCATGAGGCTAAGCTCTGTCTCCACATCTGCATAAGGCTAAGCATTGCCTTCACTTTGCATGGGACTAAACCATGTCCCAAATCTTACATGAGACCAAGCTCTGTCTCAATATTGCATGAGGCTAAGCCCTGCCTCTATATTTGCATAAGGCTAAGCACTGCCTTCACTTTGCATAGGACTAAGCACTGTCCCGAATCTCGCAAGAGGCTAAGCTCTGTCTCCCTTGCACTATCTATTTTTCTTTTCTCGAGCTAAGCTCTGCCTTCAACTTCATACAAGACTAAGCCGTGTCTTGTTGCTTCTGGCATCATATTTTGCACCTCATGGGCTGAAATATCGCCAACTTGTCCGAAGGCATCATAGTCCGAAGGCATCATCCTCATATCCGGAAGACACCATGGCATGACCTGAGGATCTCTCGAACTTGCATATCATTATTCAAAGGCGTCATGGTTCGGAGGCACCATTTTCATGGCCCGACAACATCATCTCATGGTCTGCAAATCCCTTACCACACAATTCATGGCCCGGGACATCATGGTCTAAGGACGTCATCCTCAACCATCTGAAGAAAATTCTCATAGTTTGAAGGGAATTTGCATCATGTCTAAATTTACGCAAAATTGTATGTACATGCTTGTAGTACATCCCTTATTTGCAGGTAACTCGATAAAAAACCTTTATCCCGGGAGGATCAGTCCCGCTCCAGCCCCTTCATACTACTTCAAACTCGACCGCTCACCGCAACCATTTCACTTATTCCAAAACCTTGTGTCCGTTCTTGGGATAACTTCATCAGTATATTCCGCCGGTGAATCCACAACTACACACGACCTGATTCCTGTAAAATCATGGATATGTAGGCAGCTCGGAAACCATATTGCGGCCTATACCTCTCAAATCACCCTACTTAGTCAAAATTGGCCATCGTATCTTTACCCGATAACTCTTTCATCCTTCCCGGGTAAAGCGGGGCAGTTGATAATACCCAATTTTTGCATATATTATTTTTAAAATGCATATATAGCTTCAAAACAATGCATGAGCATCAATTAATATTTTTCATAATTTCTGCATTTTTCTAAGAATTTTTATTAATTTATCCCATTATTTTATTTATATAAATAATTACTAATTGCCGCACAAATGGTTTCATAATGATTTTATTGCTTAATTTTTATCATCTATATTTATACCAAGCTTTAATTATTGCATGAATAGCCACATCTATATTTTTGGGTTATAATTGCAATAACTTTGCAATAATAACCCATGTATGCATTATTACCTTATTTCGCCAGAAAATAGATTTTTATATTATTATAATATCAAGTAATTATTTTAAAATTATTTTTATGCATGAAAATTATTTTTTATAATTTGTTAATTATTTTTACAAGTTATTTTATTAATTAATTGGGTGTTTAACAAATAGCCCCATTGAATTCTTTTTAATTTCGGACCTAACCTGATTATACCAGCCCAATTACTTAAATTACTAGCCCAATCCACCCCAGCCCAAACTAAATAACCCTTACCCGACCCAGAGCCTTCTCTAATCGTGGTCGTTGATCTCTGAGATCACCGGTCCACATTACCTCTTTCCTTTTTTAATCTAACCCAAACCCTAACACCCCCATTTCTTTTATTTTCTGCCGTCCCTGAATCCCTATATCCCCTCTTCTCTTACAAACACTCACCCTAACCCTAGCCGCCATCAACGAAAAACCCCCGTTCTTGTTGTTCGATTATGTTGATTTATGGAAGAATCTCGAAGAGATTCAACTCAGATTTTGTTCAAAACCGTTTCATAGGCCTACCTATAGCCATCTCTATTTGTGAGTATTATTTTCTCCATGTTTATGGCTCGAATCTATTATTTTAAACCAAGTTCCTTTCATATCTGTCATTCTTTTTAAAACCCTAATCTTATACTACTCGAATCTGTTCAGATCTTTGTAGATCTGAGATATTCTTAAGTTCTTTTGCCATTTTTCTTTAAACTTCCTGTGTTTCCTCACTATTGACCGATATTTTT
Organism: Nicotiana paniculata; assembly: GCA_005239505.1. Lineage (NCBI taxonomy): Eukaryota > Viridiplantae > Streptophyta > Magnoliopsida > Solanales > Solanaceae > Nicotiana > Nicotiana paniculata. The sequence goes on from ML318312.1 coordinate 8,479, forward strand.
ATCTTCTCTAAAAGCTAGGGTTTCATCCTTTTAAAGTTTTTGCAAAATACCAAGTTTTAAAGTGTTTAACCTTGATTCTCTTTATTTTCTCGACCGTTTCTCATGTCTATGCCCTAACCCTTGGTTTTTCATCTTATTGCATTAATCACTTCACTATTTTCCCGTTATTGTTTATTTCTGTCAATGAATATATATTGACTGATTTTATTTAGGATTCGAATTATATTTTCCTGTTAATATTAGTGCTTCTCTGTGATTTTATGTATTTTCCTTATTTGTGACTTTAATTAGTACTACTTGCCCTAATTATACTTTTAGTCTGATTTAGAGATTTAATTGACTCCTATATGGTCAGTAATTGATTCGCTTACCTTATTTGAATCCCAATTTGAGTCGTTAAGGGATTCTCCCCATTTTAAGGGGTCCTTTCCAGATTCTTTTGTGTGAATTGATTGAGTTAATTCCTCAATTAACTGTTTGATTACCTTGTTTTATGAACTCTGATTTATTCTTTACCTTAATTGTTTTACTTTGTAAGTGCTATATAAACCCCACTCTGTCTTTGAGACAAACACATTCATAATAAACACACACGCACACACATGAACTCTTGCTCTTATTCAAACCTTTCTATTACTTGTGTTTGCTACACTGTCTAGCTAGCTGAAAGCCAAGTCTAGACTATTGGGTTATGCATACTTTTACCTTCCTGTTTGCTACTTTAACTTGTATGTCTCGCCTGCTAATTTCATTCACTATGCTATGAAGTTTAAACCTATGTGCTTTCCTGTATATTGCTCTACTTCTGTGTAGTTAAGTCCATGTCTTTCCTGTGTATTGATTTCAATTAACATGACTACTTCTATTTTTCCTGTAGATCTTAATTAGCAATAACTACTTCTGTGTAGTTAAATTCTTGTCTTTCCTGTTTATTGATCCTAACTAGCATGTCTATCTCTGTCATTAGGTCATATTCAGTATGTTATGTAATTTGTCTGTCAACCTGCCTTTGCTTGCTCTATGTCTCTTCTAATTAGCTTGCCTTAACTCTCATGAAATTGTCTTGTCCAGCATGTCAATATGGTTCATACATTCTAGCATGTTCTTATTTGATCCAGGATACTTATCGACTTGTTTCTCAACTAGCATGCCTTCATGTTTGTCCTGTTTTATGTATTCCTGACTTCTATGCTCCAAATCCCTGCAACCTTTCTCTGTGTAGTTGTCTGATCTTTATTCTGACCCCAGCATGCTATATGCTCACCTAGTGATAAACTAAGTCAATCCTAGGCAATGAGAAATGATTGCTGGAATCTTTGTCTGAACTCAAAAGCGCTGGAATGACTCTGTTTGTTCCTATTTACTTCTAAAAACCAAGATTGTTTCTCAAAAATATATCCTATTTTTATGTAGTATTTTGAACTCCTGTTCTTAGACTTCTAGGGTCTTACCCCTCCAATGTGAGCACTGCCTAGGAGTCCATGAGACTCTTCCGAACTCTGACACACTAGAGCTGGCTTTTTCCACACTTGTTCACAACACTGTTTCTTTAAAAGGGTTTCTGGCGTAAGCATTGCCCGGGTTCCTGAGGCCCTTGGGAACTTTGATGCACCAGAAGACCATTTGGTATACTATGAGATACTATCAGACTTCAGATTTGGTTGAAGGCCTGGATTTCGAGGTTTACTGTTGGGCCTATCGAGGCTCCCTATAGCATAGTAATTTCATTCTGTAATACATTTATATCTGGTCTGTAATAATAATTCTTGTAAAAACAGATATTGGGGTTATTAGTAAAACTGGGAGGGACTTTTATATAACTTTGTGGGAATCGGGTAGAAATCATGCCCATATGATTGTTATGATCATCTATATGCATTCAAAACCATGTCTATAGGGCTTGTCTCATTCTTTGAAATCCTGTATTTCACATTTGCATTAGAAATCTTGCATCTAGATCATTTACCAATTCTGCATTAATAATCATGTTCTCAAACCATCATGTGTGCATTAGAAATCACGTCCCTAGGAATTCCATTGTTGAATTTTCTTGAAAACTGGCTAACAGCTTTATTCGCCTAGATATCATGCATATAGGAAGAACATATAAGAATCAGTTTCATCACTTAGCCGTCATGCCTATAAGGAATAAATATAAAAATAGTTTGACACTTAGATATTATGTTTGTAGAGATAAGTATGTAAAATCAATTTTTGTGTTTATATGTCCTGAATTAATGCTTGTGATCATTTTCTGTGCATAGACAACATGGCTATAGGGTCTAAACAAATACAAATTTGCCTGTTATAAATCAATCGCTAGTTTAATATTATGGTCTGATTCACGCTTAGATACTATGTCTATAGGATCCTGCCCAGTTATCACCTTGGCAGACCTGCAGGTTGATTAAAGTTTGAGGTTTAGAACTGTGTTTGTTTGACTACCTACAAACTGCCCAGATCCAGTAAGTAATAAAATTAGTAGGCAAACTGATTAGGTATTCAGTGCCTCGTCTTCATAAAACGCTGCGTATTCTGCTTTGTGCTCATCTAGATATCCTGCTATAGGATTTTAAATTGTTTAAAAACTGTTGTTTGAGGTGTGTAATTGTTTGTTTACTTGTGGAGGTAAATCTGAGCCCTTTAATTGTTCCTTATGTGATAGTCGAATTTCCTTTTGTTTGACACCTAGTTTTCTCCTTTTAAGCACCATAGGTGAGTCTAGAAGCAACTTAAATAGAGGCCCTAAGCACCTCCAGGGCCATAGGTAAAGGACGGGTAATGCACACATAGGGTATGTACTCGACACTATTAGAACGCTTAGATAATAATTAAGGGGAGGGTACTTGGTTATAAAGGAGATGATGATCTGTGCACTAATGCTACGCGTAATACCTCTATTTGAGGAAGGTTACCGAGTATTGCATAGAAGTGATCTTATAGGCTAATAAACCTAGGACTCCTTTAATTTCCGTTTTAAAGTAATCTCTATTTGTTTGTTTCATTTTTCTTTAAATAATAATTCGCTTAAATTGAGTTTGGCCGGCACCCACCGTTGTGGACCTCGAGGGGTGCCTAACACCTTCCCCTCAAGGTAATTTCGAGGCCTTACCCAATCTTTGGTAAAGTAAACTGGTTTATGAGTTATTTGCTTTAGGTGCCCTAATGCACCTTAATCCGTTAGATGGCGACTCTTCAAATTCCATACCCCTTCCCAAAAGGAAATGAGTTGTCCCAAAATGTCAAAACCCGATTTCGTGAGAAAAAGGGGGCGCGCCATGTATTCCACGGGAAGATCGTATAAGTGTGTCATGTAGTCACTTGCTTGATGGAAGATTTAAACCAAGTATGAAAAATGTTGTAATATTTCTTATTTGAGGATTTATGCCTAGAGGGCGCTCAGTTCATTTGGTTGTGGATTGTGGAAGATTGTCCCGGTTATGGTGGTTGTTCTTGTGTTTTATGGGAAATAAGGGGGTTATTATGGACCCTTAAAAGGTTATTATCCTAGTACTGTGCGACCAGGATCGGCTTTAGGTCTGTGAATGAATTTAAATATGAATATGGGCTCTATATCATGCCAAATATGTTCATTTCCGCATAGCGCTCCTCATGGAGGAGTATTCGGATGATGGATGTTGTTTTGTCGTCGGCTATTTCATGTAATGTTATATTGTGCCGTGTGAGTTGTGAAATGTCTTGATAAATTTCTTATGTGTTAAGGTTCCGCATAGTGATGGTGTTATGTGAGCATGATGGCTCTTGATATTCGGATCATATATCGCACCTCAGTTGTGCTTGAGTTTTGTAGCATATGGCGCTATCTGTCTCCCCAGTGATGGTATTGTGAACTTAGTTCGCTTGTGACCGATATTTTGTATTTTGGTTGTAATGAGCAAATTAGCTCGGTATATATCTCCTTATATGGATTTTATATGTGGATCGGGTGGCACGCCGCCACGGGTATGTTGGTTGGATCGGGTTGCACGCCGCAACAGTGTCATGATGAGTAGATTTTTATATTATATTTTTTATGTGTGTTTTGTTTCCCCTTCTCTGAGAAAATTTCATATTAGCTACGTGGGTTGAGTAGTTCCTTCCAGAGTTTGTTTTCCTTATGTGTCATGTTCGAGTTTGTAGCTTAGTGGCACATTATGGCATCATGTGAAACTGTTGGTCATGTCTGGGATGGCTTATTGCCTGAGCAACTCGTACTGGGTGAGACGAGGTTATGGGATCTAGGATCAGTGCAATCGGATTATATGAAGTATATTAAAGAGAAAATGCCATTATTTGGCTCATAATGATGTAATGGTTCTTGTCAGGGGTATAGAATCAATGATTTGTTGACTTGGCAGTTGGCTATGAATTTCTACACATCCTTTCCGCCGTGGCAGTATTGCAACAGTTGGAACAGGACTTATATGAGTCACGAGGTGTGAGTGAGCATCAGATTCGCGAAATGTCGGCTGTTATCATCAGAGAATGTTATTATGGTCGTGCGAGTTATGCAGTGCATGGTGTGAATTCAGCAAAGGAATGCAGTCAGGTTTTGGTACATCGTGTAGTGCGGTGCTCGTATGTTGGAAGCAGGCCTGGAAGAGAATTCTGAATGTTGGAACTGGGCTGTAAGGCTTATTTGGAAGGGGAGAATCTTCAGATTTGTTTGAGAAAATGTGGTCAACTGACTGGTGGTAGCACATGTAGGTGCACGAGGTGTTAAACAGTGATTTTTGGGCAATTCCAGCACAGTTCTTAGCACGTTCGAGGATAAATGCATGGTTAAGTGGGAGAGAATGTAACGACCCGATCGGTCATTTTGAGCTCTAGTGCGTCGTTCATTCGTTTGGGGCCATGAGCAGCTTCATTTCAAGTATTATGACTCGTACACGTGGTGGGAATTGAATTCCGGGAAGTACGGAGTAGATTTGGAAAGAAAATTCTCATTTCGGAAACTTTAAGTTGGAAGAATTGACTAAAGTGTGATTTTTGAGAAAGCGACTTCGGAACCTGGATTTGAAGGTTCCAACAGGTTCGCATGATTATTTTGGACTTGGGCGTATGTCCGGATCGGGTTTTGGATGATCCGGGAGCGTTTCGGCGCCTATTGTGGAAGTTAACATTTTTGGAAGAATTTCATAAATTTGGGTTAAAGCGCATTTCAATGTTATCGATGTCTGTTTGGGGTTCCAAGTCTGTGAATAGCTCTGTGTGGTGCTTCTAGTATTGGGAGCGCGATCGAAAGTGAATTTGGAGGTCTGTAGGTCATTTTGGAGTCATTTGGCTAAAGTTAGAAATTCGAAGATTTTTGAGGAGTTGGACCGGAAGTGGACTTTTGATATCGAGGTCAGATTCTGATTTTCGGAAGTTGGAGTAGGTCCGTAATGTTGAATATGACTTGTGTGCAAAATTTGAGGTCAATCGGACGTGATTTGATATGTTTCGGCATGAAGTTGTAAAGTTCATTAAGTTAGGATTAGGGTGTGATTCGTAATTTTAGCGTTTTTTGATATGATTTCAAGGCTCGACTTAGTTAGTAATGTTTTCAAGGTTCGGGTATGAACACATGAGCTAATATTTAAAGTACATCTAAAGTTTTTCTAGTGTTTTAGAGTATTTCATTTGTTTTGTCTCTTTCAGATTCGAGACATTTATTTGTATAATTTTATTATTATTACTTATTGCAACGAGTCTTAAATTATTTCATGATTCATCTCGTTACCTTATAAATATTTTTTATCACTCCAGTTATTTTTCATTGAAGTAGCTAATTCCAATTATTTATTCATTGAAATATGTACTTCACAAAAAAAAAAAATCTTGTAAATTGGCAAACTTAATCTTCTATCTAAGCCAAAATTATTAAATATTCCCGAACCTGTTTCATGCGACCAAATTACACAACATAACAAAAGAGCTATTAAATTTCAGTGATAGACGAATAAATGGATAGATACATTTAAAGAAGAACTTTTTAGAAACTCCATTTGTCCTAATTATATAGAAGTGAAGTTCGAGAATCTAAATAATTGACTATTGCATTCATAACCTGAAACATAATTAATGTAATGAACTTTTATACGTATGAAAAGTGAAGTGCATCATAAAGTTAAACTAAAGAGTATTCACTAAAATTGGAATTACGTCCAGGAGGTATGCTAGTTCAAAAATAGAGAATGTGACAACATTAATGGTGGAGAAGCAGTCATCACACTTCGAGTCTCAACTGTTTCTCATTGGCACGACATTTCTATCCAACCCACCTCAACTTTTGGTAAGCCTTTTGTTCTGGTCACTTCACTTGGCCTTAAATAGGAAGGAAAAAATTACGAATTTGAATTTTTAAACGAGATAGTCATAAAATTCATATGGTATTAGTAATGTTAAACTTTATGATTCTGTTTGCACAAGTGAGTTATGTCTTTATGTCTAAGGCTTTGGCTTTTTCTTGGGTTGACTTCTTCATATATTCACAAAGTTAATAACGCATTTACAATATATTCTTTATATACAAACCAAGTTATAAATTATTAACATGGGAATTATTTTTATTGTTCACCACCTTAGTTCCTCTATACACATATAAACACACTTAATTGAAAAATTAAATAATTTTTTCATTTCATCATAAGAGTTAAATAAGACCAGCAAGAATGATATCAAAAATAAAATAAAAAACTTTTGAAAGATGATTATTAATTAATAACATGATTCCTGAAAGATCTAAACTTAACTGTCAATTGAAATACATTTTAGGCCATGAGTAAAAGTTTGATAATCAAATTTATCTTTAACCAACACCCAAACAAATATTCAGTTCACTCTAGCTCGTAAAAAAAAATACTCAAAACAACTCAGAGATACATAAAATGGAAATAAAACGATGAAGCCAAAATTAATCAGAACCAACAACTTTCATGTATGATGAAAATTCGGATATTACTTTTTTTGTGAAGCTTTTTACTATAAAATCACAACCACAATCTACTGATTTCCAAAGCTAGCAATGCCAACTTTTCTAGAACCTTGAACTCGGAACCGCGAACAAAATCTCAAACTCCGTCTTTAAACTCTCTCTCTTTCTTACTTAGCACAATTTTTCTACTTCTTTTTTTTCGTCTCCGCCTCCATCCCTCTTACCCTTTCTTCTATATGGGATATTATTTTATGTATATGTGTGTGTGAATCGTGGAGGGCTAGTGTAACTAGTGCACTGTGTGTGCATTGTGTCATGTGTGTTTGTGCAAAGGTGAGTGAGAAGTGAGGTGGTTTTAGGGGAATGACGTGATGTAATGGGGCTGTTAGATATCTGTCACGACCCCAAATCCTAAACCGGCCGTGATGGCGCCTATCATGGAACTAGGCTAGCCAACCATTTCAGACTATCACTAAATTTCATAATTTCCAAAAAATAGAAGATTTTAAAATAGAAGAATGAGATGAAACAAATACACACTCCCAAAACCTGGAGTCAACTGTCATGAGCATCTAAGACTGCAAATACAATGTACAATATAGTGACTTGCTACAACAAAAGTCTGAGGTACAAAAGACCAAAGGAAAATATGATCTGAGGGAAGGAAAGGAGGTGAGCTGGGGACGGTGAGCAGCTACCTCAATCCTCGAACAACTCTAAGCTCTCCCGGAAATCAACTAGTGAGATGGTCCGGTACCTGGATCTGCACACAAAGGTGCAGGGAGTAACGTGAGTACGCCAACTCAGTAAGTAATTAATGTAACTAAAAACTTGAGTGTAGTGACGAAAAATTAAGTCATGTAAAACCATATAATGAATAACAGTGGACATGAATAAATCAAGTCAGGAATCCACAATTCTGAATATTTCATAAAACTCCGGTTTCCATTTAAAATCTCGTGTAAAAACATTTATCCAACATTTATTATCAGAGGCTCAGTGTAAAAAGAAGAGTGAAAACAACATTTTCATAAAATATAAGCCCCTCGAGCACAATATCACTCACAATAAAGCCTCTCGAGTAAGCCACTCGTGACTCCACTATCAGTATCTCATGCTCTCACTTAACACTCGTACTCAGCAAGTACCCTGAACACACACAACTACTGCGGCGGGCGGCCCGCTCCACTACATGTGTATGTATGTATATATATATATATATATATATATATATATATATATATATATATATATATATATATATATATATATTGCTGCGGCGTGTAGCCCGATCCATATATAACATATGCTGCGGCGTGCAGCCCGATTCATATAATAGTCGACTGTGCTCACTGGGGGTGTACAGACTCCTGGAGGGGCTCCTTCAGCCCAAGCGCTATATCTGCTGGAGCGTGCAGCCCGATCCAATATGTATATTGCTACGACGTGCAGCCCGATCCATATATATATAATCTATATTGCTGCGGCGTGCAACCCGACCTACAGGTAATATATAACATATATATCGCTGCGACGTGCAGCCCGTCCCATAACTATCCTCATATACTCGACTCTCGGCCGGACTCAGTTTCCCTCACAAGCCACTTGGGCAATTCATCTCAACTCACGGGACTCAGCCAAAAATACTTTTCAGAGTTTTCAAAATAGTGAGATAACAGTGAAAATAACAACAAGTAGGAAACATGACTGAGTTCACAGATGTTCTATCAGGATAGTGGTCCAAACATGGAAAATACCCCTGAGGGTCTAAACAGGCCGGCACAAGGCCCCAAACATGGCTCACAGCCCATAAACAAGTCTAAACTTCTGAAAGATAGGATATCATAAGGTTTCAAATCGAATACGCGGCTTAATAGTCTCTACGGGACGGAACAAGTCACAATCCCTATCGGTGCACGCCCCCACGCTTGTCACCTAGCATGTGCATCACCTTATTTACCAAAACAATACCAAATCACGGGGTGTCACACCCTCAAGTTTAGAGTTACAATCGTTACTTACCTCAAAATAGCCCAAAAGCTACTCCGCGATGCGCTTTCCCCTCGAATTGGCTCCCAAATGCTCCGAGTCAAACCAAAATCAGATTAACATCATCAATATACACTAACGGAACAAAATCCAATCGAAAGATATAAATTTTAACACAATTCCCGAAATTCGGCCAAATCTGAGCCTTGGGACCCTGTCTCGGAATTCAATAAAATTTACATCACTAGAATCCTCATCCTCCCACGATTCTATACATACCAAAAACACCACAATCGGACAACAATTGCCCACTCAAATCACCAAAAGAATTTCCAAATTTTTCCTCCCATTCTTTCCAACTTTTCTACTTTAGTTCCTCAAATACCAAGCCTAATCCATAACAAAATAACATAGAAACGAGTTTTATAATCCAGGAACTTACCTCCACTGAAGACCTTCGAATTCCCCCTTCAATTTGCTCTCAAACAAGCTCAACCCGCATGCAACAATCTAAGAAATGACCAAAATTTCGCAGAGGTACCTATTTATATTTTTTGACCAGTTAGTCCGAACTTGCGGAAAATTCCTCGCACCTGTGGACCCGCAACTGCACACCCAGGTTCGCACCTGCGAAATCCTACTAACAGTCCAATTCTTGCACCTGCAAGTCATTTTCCGCACCTGCGGCTTCGCGGGTGCGGCCCATGCTTCGCACCTGCGGATTCCTCCTGCCTGGCCTCTTTTCACACTTGCGCACGGACCTTCGCACCTACGGCATAGCACCTGCGGCTCCCCATCCGCAGGTGCGGCCACACCAGAAGATTCACACCAACAGCTTTTTGCTGCAAATTTCCTAAGTCTAAACCTCCGCTAACCATCTGAAATCAATCTCGAGCCCCTCGGGGCCCCAAGAAAACATAACAACACACATAGCATCATTCAAACTTAATCGAGCCTTCGAAACACCAAAAACAACACAAAAACACCAAAATTACATCACATTCAAACCTATGAACTTTAAAACTTCTAAACTTCGCGAATGATGCTGAAACCAACCAAAACACATCCTATTGACCTGAAAATTTGCACACATATCCAAAATGACATTATGAACCTGATCCAACTATCGAAATTCTATTCCGACCCCTATAGCCTATTTTCCACTGCCGACCAGAAATCGCCAAAAACCAACTTTCGCCAATTCAAGCCTAATTCTACACCGGACATCAAAACTTCATTCCGAACACACTCCTAAGTCCCAAATCACCTAATGAAGCTATACGAGCCATAAAATCCTCATTCTGAGGTCGTTTACCAATAAGTCAACTCCCTGTTTGACTTTTCCAACTATTAAGCTAGTTTAAGAGACTAAGTGTCTCAGTTCTCACTACGACCACTCCGAACCCGAACCAACAGACCCAACACAACATAAATAGGCTAAACGAGATATGATAAAGCAGAAACGAGGGAAATGGGGCTAATCACACAGAACGACTGGCATGGTCGTTACATCCTCCCCCTCTTAAACAAGTGTTTGTCCTCGAACGGGTCTAGGAACATACCTGGAGTCTCGAATAAGTGAGGATATCTGCTCCGCATCTCCTGCTCGGTCTCCCAGGTGGCATCCCCCACCAGCTGTCCTCTCCACTGAACCTTCACTGAAGCTATATCCTTAGACCTCAACCGTCTGACCTGACGACCCAAAATAGCCACTAGCTCTACCTCATATGACATATCACCCTCGAGCTGAACTGTGTTGAAGTCCAAAACATGAGATGGGTCACCAACATACTTCCGGAGCATCCCAACATGGAACACCGGATGAATACTCGATAAGCTGGGAGGAAAGGTAAGCCTATAAGCCACCTCCCCAATCCTCTGAAGCACCTCAAAAGGCCCAATAAACCTGGGACTCAGCTTTCCCCTCTTCCCAAACCTCATAACACCCTTCATGGGTGACATTTTCAGTAGTACCTTCTCCCCAACCATGAAAGACACATCTCGGACCTTCCGGTCCGCATAACTCTTCTGCCTAGACTGCACTGTGCGAAGCCGCTCCTGAATCAATTTCACCTTATCCAACGCATCCTAAACCAAATCTATGCCCAATAGCCTAGCCTCGCCCGGCTCAAACTAGCCAACCGGAGATCTGCACCTCCTACCATATAAAGCCTCATACGGAGCCATCTGGATACTCGACTGATAACTATTATTATATGCAAACTCTGCGAGTGGCAGAAACTGGTCCCATGAACCCCCGAGATCAATGACACAGGCACACAACATATCCTCCAGAATCTGAATAGTACACTCCGACTGCCCGTCGGTTCAGACGAAATGCTGTGCTCAACTCAACCTGATTACCCAACTCTCTCTGCACGGCCCTCAAAAACTGAGATGTGAACTGAGTACCTCTGTCAGAGATGATAGAAACTGGAACCTCAGGCAATTGGACAATCTCCCTGATATAAATCTCAGCTAACCGCTCCGAAGAATAAGTAGTACCAATAGGAATGAAGTGCGCGAACTTGGTCAGCCGATCCACAATAACCCAAATAGCATCAAACCTCCTCGAAGTCTGTGGGAGCCCAACTACGAATTGGTGATTCTCTCCCACTTCTATTCCGGAATATCAAATCTCTGAAGCAATCCACCTGGTCTCTGGTTCTCACACTTGACCTGCTGACAGTTGATACACCGAGCCACAAACTCAACGATATCTCTCTTCATCCGCCTCCACCAATAATATTGTCTCAGATCCTGATACATCTTTGCGGCACCCGGATGGATGGAATACCGCGAACTACGGGCCTCAACTAGAATCAAATCTCGAAGTCCATCCACATTGGGCATGCAAATCCGGCCCTGCATCCTCATGACCCCATCATCACCAATAACCACATCCCTGGCATCACCGCAACGAACCCTGTCCTGAAGAACGAGCAAGTGTGGATCATCATACTGGGGTGCTCTAATCTGATCATAAAGAGAAGACCTGGAGGCTACACAAGCCAATACCCGCGAAGGCTCTGATAGATTCAATCACACCAAATGACCTGCTAAAGCCTGAACATCAAGCGCTAATGACCGTTCTGCTACTGGAAGGTAGGCTAGACTCTCCAAACTCTCCGCTCTGCGACTCAGGGCATCGGCCACTACATTGGCCTTCCCCAGATGATATAAGATAGTGAGGTCATAATCCTTGAGAAGCTCCAACCACCTCCTCTGACGCAAATTCAGATCCTTCTGCTTAAGCAGATGCTACAAACTACGGTGATTAGTGAAAATCTCACAATGCGCTCCATATAAGTAGTGGTGCCAATTCTTCAAGGCGTAGATGATAGCTGCTAGCTCAAGATCGTGCACTAGATAATTCTTCTCGTGCACCTTCAACTGTCTGGACATGTAGGCAATCACCCTATCGTCCTGCATCAAAACCGATCCAAGGCCAACCGTCGAGGCATCACAGTAAACTGTATAAGAACCTGAACCCGTAGGCAAAATAAATATCGGAGCTGTAGTCAAAGCTGACTTGAGCTTCTGAAAGCTCTCCTCAAACTCCTCAGTCCAACTGAAATGAGCACCCTTCTGGGTCAGTCTGCTCATAGGTGCTGCAATTGATGAAAATCCCTCTACAAAACGGCGATAGTACTCTGCCAAACCAAGGAAACTGTGAATCTCAGTAGCTGATGTCCGTCTAGGCCAGCTCTGCACCGCCTCTACCTTCTTCGGATCAACCTGAAACCCTCACTGGACACCACGTTCTCCAAGAATGCTACTGAATCAAGCCAGAACTCACACTTTGAAAATTTTTCATACAATCTCTTCTCACTCAAGGTCTGAAGCACAACTCTCAAATGCTGCTCATGATCCTCCCGAGATTGGGAATATACCAAGATATCGTCAATAAACACGGTGACGAAAGAATCCAGATAAGGCCGGAATACACTATGCATCAAGTGGATAAAGGTTGTTGGGTCATTGGTCAACCCGAAAGACATAACCAGAAACTAATAATGACCATATCTAGTCCTGAAAGCAGTCTTCGGGATGTCTGGCCCCCGAATCTTCAACTGATGATAGCCAGAACGCAAGTCAATCTTAGAAAATACCCTGGCACCCTGCAACTGATTAAACAAGTCATCTATACGAGGCAAGGGATACCAGCTCTTCACCGTAACTCTGTTCAGCTGTCGATAATCAATACACATACGCATAGAACCAGCCTTCTTCTTTACAAACAACACCGGTGCACCCCAAGGTGACACACTAGGCCGAATGAACCCCTTATCTAGGAGTTCCTGAAGCTGCTCCTTTAATTCCTTTAGCTCCGCTGGTGCCATACGATAAGGTGGAATAGAAATAGGCTGAGTGCATGGCACCAGGTCAATACCAAAATCAATGTCCCTGTCAGGTGGCATGCCTAGCAGGTCTGCAGGAAACACGTCCGGAAAGTCACGGACCACAGGAACCGAATCAATAGTGGGAGTCTCAGCACTAGCATCCCTCACAAAAGCCAGATACAATAAACACCCCTTCTCAACCATACGCTGAGCCTTCAGGTAGGAAAACACCCTACTAGGCACATAATCAGAAGAACCTCTCCACTCAACCCTCGGACATCCAGGCATAGCTAAGGCCACGGTCTTAGCGTGACAATTAAGAACAGCATGACACGAAGATAACCAGTCCATGCCCAATATAAATCAAAATCGACCATGCTGAGTAACAGTAGGTCCACTCGGGTCTCCAAACCCCCAATAGATACCACACACGACCGATACACACGGTCCACAATAACAGTGTCGCCCACCGGAGACGACACATGAACAGATGTAACCAAGGACTCACGAAGCATATCCAGAAAATGGGAAAAATATGAAGAAACATAGGAATATATAGAACCAGGGTCAAATAAAGCCAAAGCATTTGGCAACAGACTGAAACAATACATGCGATCACGGCATCGGAGGCCATAGCATCTGGCCTGGCTGGAAAGGCAAACATACGGGCCTGACCTCCACCTGCTCGACCTCCCCCTCTAGGGCAGCCTCTAGCTGACTGACTACCACCTCTGCCTCCTCATATTCCCGAACTCTCCACACTCATAACAACTCCTTGGTGTTGGAGAATGGGACTGGAATGAACCCCTATCACCAGAATGGCCACTAGGAGAACCATGTATAGAAGAACCCTGAACTGATGGTGCTCGAGCTGCACTCTGGGTTGGAAGGGCACCGAATGAAGAATGGCCTGGCTGAAAACCACGCGGACCATGCCCCGAAGATGCACCACTATAGGCTGGGCGGTCTGACCGAGGAGGCCTGAATGAACGACCTCTACCATGCTGAAACTGCCCCCTGGAAGGAGCACCACTAGAACCACCCGATCTACAAGGCCTCTTGGCCTCCCTCTCTACCCGTTCTTGACGGCGAACCGACTCAATATCTCGAGCAATATCAACAACCGGCTCGAATCTAGCATCTGATACTCTCTCCTGGGTCATGAAAAGGTGGAGCTGATAAGTGAGGCCATCCACAAACCTCCTAATCCTCTCCCTATCAGTAGGGACCAACTCGGTGGCATGACAAGCCAACTCCGAAAACCGCATCTCATACTACATCACTGATAGCTCCCCTTGACGCAGCTGCTCAAAAAGCCTGCGCTGCTCCTCCCTGTGAGACTGGGGTACATAATTCTCCAAGAAGATAATGGAGAACTGCTGCCAGGTAAGGGGTGCTGAACCAACAGGCCTACACCTCTCAAAAGACTCCCACCAAGTGAAAGCAGCACCTGAAAACTGAAATGTAACAATTGACACCCCACTGGTCTCTAAAATCCCAGCAGTACGCAGCATCCTCTGACACTTATCCAGAAAAACCTAGGCATCCTCGCCCTCAGAACCACTGAATATCGGAGGTTGTAGTCTATTAAACATCTCCAGCCTCCGCTGATCATCATCTGGCATAGATGGGACCACGAAGTCCTGAACTGGAGCAACCAGCTGGGCTGGAACTACCCCCGGTGTCTGCTGGCCCTGAGTAACCTGCCCAGGTGTCCGGGCAACTGTAGTCTGACTGCCTCCCCCGTCCTGAGAAGTAGCGACAACTGCCTGAGCAAAGGTGGTACACACAGTCAAGATCTGAGCCAAGGTCTCCTGAAGACCCGGAATAACAATAGGCACTGTCGGTTCCTGAGCCTGTCCTGCTGGAGCATCTGCGGCGGGAACCTGATCCTGAAATGTAAGGGGATCAACTGATACTGCCCTGGCTTCTGCACGGGCTGGCCCCTACCTCTACCACGGCCTCGACTGCGGCCTCGACCCCTCGCCGGTGGCTGATCGCCCTGATCGGTAGCGCGAGTCCTCACCATCTTTGAGAGAATGAAACAACAAAAGTTTAGATTTCCAGAATCAATCAAAAAGCACGACAAAATTCAAGAAAAAAATGAGATTGTTCCTAAGGGTTCTGCAGCCTCTCAAAGATAAGTACAGACGTCTCTGTACCGATCCACAAGACTCTACTAAACCTGCTCATGATCGTTGAGTCCTATGTAACCTAGGCTCTGATACCAACTTGTCACGACCCCAAATCCTAAACCGACCGTGATGGCGCCTATCATGGAACTAGGATATCCAACCATTTAAGACTATCACTAAATTTCATAATTTCCAAAAATTAGTAGATTTTAAAATAGCAGAATGAGATGAAACAAATACACACTTCCCCAAAACCTGGAGTCAACGGTCATGAGCATCTAAGACTGTAAATACAATGTACAATATAGTGACTTGCTACAACAAAAGTCTGAGGTACAAAATACCAAAAGAAACTATGATCTGAGGGAAGGAAAGGAGGTGAGCTAGGACGCTGAGCAGCTACATCAATCCTCGAAAAAATCCAAGCTCGTCCGAAAATCAACTAGTGAGATAATCTGGTACCTGGATCTGCACACAGAGGTGCAGGGAGTAATTTGAGTACGCAAACTCAGTAAGTAATCAATGTAACTAATAACTTGAGTGTAGGGATGAGCAATTAAGTCATGTAAAACCATATAATGAATAATAGTGGAAATGAATAAATCAAGTCAGGAATCCACAAATTCGAATATTTCATAAAACTCCGATTTCCATTTAAAATCTCGTATAAAAACATTTATCCAACATTATTATCAGGGGCTCAGTGTAAAGAAGAGTGAAAACAGCATTTTCATAAAATATAAGCCCCTCGGGCACAATATCACTCACAATAAATCCTCTTGGGTAAGCCAATCGTGACTCCACTATCAGTCTCATGCTCTCACTTAACACTCGTACTCAGCAAGTACCCTCAACACACACAACTGCTGTGGCGGGTAACCCGCTCCACTACATGTGTGTGTGTATGTATGTGTATATATATATATATATACATATATATATATATATATATATATATATATATATANCTATGGCATGCAGCCCGATCCATATATAATATACGTTGCGGTGTGCAGCCCGAACCGTATAATAGTCGACTGCGCTCACTAGGGGTGTACAGACTCCTGGAGGGGCTCCTTCAGCCCAAGTGCTATATCTGCTGCAACGTGCAGCCCGATCCAATATGTATATTGCTACGGTGTGCAGCCCGATCCATATATATATAATCTATATTGTTGCGGCGTGCAGCCTGACCTACATGTAATATATAACATATATATCGCTGCGACGTGCAACCCGTCCCATAACTATCCTCATATACTCAGCTCTCGGCCTGACTCAGTTTCCCTCACAAGCCACTTGGGCAATTCATCTCAACTCACGGGACTCAGCCCAAAATACTTTTCAGAGTTCTCAAAGTAGTGAGATAACAGTGAAAATAACAACAGTAGGAAACATGACTGAGTTCACAGATGTTCTATCAGGATAGTGGTCCAAACATGGAAAAGTACCTCTGAGGGTCTACACAGGTCGACACAAGGCCCCAAACATGGCTCACAACCCATAAACAGGTCTAAACTTCTGAAAGACATGATATCATAAGGTTTCAAATCGAATACGCGGCTTAATAGTCGCTTCAGAATGGACCAGGCTTCAATCCCTATCAGTGCACGCCCCCACGCTCATCACCTAGCATGTGTGTCACCTCATTTACTAAAACGATACCAAATCACGGGGTGTCACACCCTCAGGTTTAGAGTTACAATTGTTACTTACCTCAAAACAGCCTAAAAGCTACTCCGTGATGCGCTTGCCCCTCAAATTGGCTCCCAAATTCTCCGAATCTAACCAAAATTAGATTAACATCATCAATATATGCTAACAGAACAAAACCCAATCGAAAGATATAAATTTTAACATAATTCCCGAAATTCGGCCAAATCCGAGCCCCGAGCCCACATCTCGGAATTTAATAAAATTTACATCACTAGAATCCTCATCCTCCCACGATTCTATACATACCAAAAACACCACAATCGGACCATAATTGCCTACTCAAATCACCAAAAGAATTTCCAAATTTTTCCCCCCATTCTTCCCAAATTTTCTACTTTAATTCCTCAAATTCCAAGCCTAATCCATAACAAAATAACATAGAAACGAGTTTTATAATCCGGGAACTTACCTCCACTAAAGACCTTCGAATTCCCCCTTCAATTTGCTCTCAAACAAGCTCAAACCGCATGGAACAATGGAAGAAATGACCAAAATTTCGTGTAGGCACCTATTTATATTTTCTTACCAGTTAATCCTCACCTGCAGAAAATTCCTCGCACCTGCGGACCCACACCTGCGAAATCCCACTAACAGTCCAATTCTCGCACCTGCGAGTCCTTTTCCGCACCTGCGGCTTCGCGGGTGCGGCCCATTGTTTGCACCTGCGGATTTCTCCTGCCTGGACTCTTTTCACACCTGCGTCGGACCTTCGCACCTGCGGCATCGAACCTGGTCTCCCCATCCGCAGGTGCGTCCACACCAGAAGATTCACACCAGCAGCTATTTGCTACAAATTTCCTGAGTCCAAACCTCCGCTAACCATCCGAAATCAATCCCGAGCCCCTCGGGGCCCCAACCAAACATACCAACACACCCCATAGCATCATTCAAACTTATTCGAGCCTTCGCAACAACAAAAAAAACACAAAACACCAAAATTACATCAAATTCAAACCTATGAACTTTAAACTTCTAAATTTCGCCAATGACGCCGAAACCAACCAAAACACACCCGATTGACCTGAAAATTTGTACACATATCCAAAATCACATTAATAACCTGCTCCAACTGTCGGAATTCCATTCCGACCCCTATAGCCTATTTTCAACTGCCGACCAGAAATCGCCAAAAACTAACTTTCGCCAATTCAAGCCTAATTCTACACCGGACATCAAAACATCATTCTGAACACACTCCTAAGTCCCAAATCACCCAACGAAGCTATCTGAGCCATAAAATTTGCATTCCGAGGTTGTTTACCGATAAGGAAACTCCCAGTTTGACTTTTCCAATTATTAAGCTAGTTTAAGAGACTAAGTGTCTCAGTTCTCACTACGACCACTCCGAACCTGAACCAACCGACCCAACACAACATAAATAGGCAAGCAACATATGATAAAGCAGAAAGGGGAAACATGGCTAATCACATGGAAAGACCAGCAAGGTCATTACAATACCATATAGGATTTTTTTTTTTTTAAACTTTTTTTTGTTCTTTTTGTTACTATCTTAAAAAAAAAAAATTTTAAATAAATAAAAGAGAAAGTATAATACATAGCTAAAAGTATTAGCCAACTACTTTTAGACTTATATATCGTAAATATAAGAAAATTAAATATTTACACTATAGTTTAAATTATACTAAGAAAAATACCATAGCTTACTTATTAAAATTTATATTGTAAAAGTATGTATATGTACGGATATATTTGTGAATTTTCCCCTCTTTTTTCTTATATATATATATATATATATATATATATATATATATATATATATATATATATATATATATATATATATATATATATATATATATATATATATATATATATATATATATCTTTTTGTGGTATTTTTTTTTAATTAGTTTTTTTTTTATATAAAACCTATTAAGAGTAAGATAAAAGTTTCAAAATATTAAGATTAAATCTAAAATAAATATTTACACTAAAATAGTATAGAATTTGGGTGTAGTAAAAAATTATTTGTTCACAATACTACACTTGCTGTGCATTTTGTTGCACAGGCACATATATGTCTAGTGGCCCAGTTTGGCGCATCGACATGGGAGATACAGTGACTTAGGTGAGCTGCACCTCTCAAGACGACCGCAACCAGTAGAGTCTCCTTCAAAGTATTGTTGTAACGACCCGACCGGTCGTTTTGAGCTCTATTGCGATGTTTGGTGGTTTAAGGCCATGATCAGCTTCATTTAAGGTATTATGACTTGTAGGTGTGGTCAGGACTGAATTTCGGGAAGTTCAGAGTCGAATTGGAAAGAAAGTTCTCATTTCGGAAGCCTTAAGTTGGAAGAATTGACTAAGATTGGATTTTTCAGTAAACGACCCCAGAATCAGGATTTGAAGGTTTCAGCAGGTTCGTATGATGATTTCGGACTTGGGCGTATGTTCGGAGCGGGTTTTGGATGACCGGGGAGCGTTTCGGCGCATATTGTGGAAGTTAGTTTTTTGGAAGAAATTTCATAAGTCTGGGTTGAAGTGCATTTCAGTGATATTGATGTCCATTTTGTATTCCGAGTCTGGGAATAGCTCTGTGTGGTGATTTTGGTGTTGGGAGCGCGATCGGAAGTAAATTCGAAGGTCCGTAAGTCATTTAAAGGTTTAAAGGTTAGAAATTTGAAGGTTTTAAGAAGTCCGGCCGGAAGTGGAAATTTTGATATCGGGGTTGGATTCCGATTCCGAAAGTTGGAGTTGGTCCGTAATGCTGAATGTGACTTGTGTGCAAAATTTGAAGTCAATCGAACGTGATTTGATAGGTTTCAGCATTAAATGAAGAAGTCTGAAGTTCTAAAGTTCTTCAAGTTTGAATTGGGGTGCGATTTGTGATTTTGACATCGTTTGATGTGATTGGAGGGCTCGAGCGGCTCCGCATTATGTTTTGGAAGTGGTTGGTTTGATTGGATGGGATCCCGGGGCCCCCAGGTGGATTCCGGGTGGTCAACGGATCAAGCTTGGACTTGGGAGGATAGATGAGGAAGTAGTCATCTGGTGCGATCACACCTGCGCAAAAGGGGCCGCAGGTGCGAGTTCGGAGGTGCGAACCCAGTGGTCGCAAGTGCGGTGGGTGAAGAAAAGATTGGGAGCGCAGGTGCGAGGGTGTGTCTGCACCTGCGAAGGCACAGATTCGTAAAAGGAGGCACAGGTGTGGATCCGTGCCGGGCAAGGGGAGTGCGCAGGTGCGAGGTTTGCGCCGCACCTGCGAGCCCGCAAGTGCGGCGGTCTGACCGCAGGTGCGGAGGTCGGGTCTGGGCAGTGTATTATTTTAAAAGTGGGCTTTGGCCACTTTCTTTAATTTTCTCTTGGCTTGGGCGATTATTGGAGGGTTTGAAGAGGGGGTTTCGTCATATATGGCAAGGTAAGCTATCCCCACCCACCTTGAGTTAAATACATTGATTATGTATAGATTTTTAACATGGAAATTTGTGGAAACTTGGGGTTTTGGTAGAAAACCTAGAAATTTATTTTTTTGGATTGTTACCACGAATTTGGGCATGAAATTGAGAGAGAATTGTATATTTGAGTTTGTGAGGTTATGGGTAATCTTTATCTTTGAAAAATTTTGGAAATACGGGCGCGTGGGCCCGACAGTGATTTTATCGACTTCCGAGCGGAGTTGGAAATTTATATAAATTGAATTGTTATAAGTATTAGAGTATATTTTCATTGGTTTGCCCGTTGTTTGGATAGTTTTGGGGCGTTGTGCATCAATTTGAGTCATCGAAATGGCTTGGAAGCCGGTTATGAATCTTCGGAGCGAGGTAAGTCTCCTTTCTAACCTTGTAAGAGGGAATTGTCCGCATAGGTGAAATATTTAAATATGTGCTACTGTGTGTGGGGGGCTGTGTACGTACGAGGTGAGGAGAGTCCGTGCGTAGCTACTATTATGCTTATGTCCGGGTAGTCTAGGACCCACAAACATGTTTTATTTGTCGTACTTGTAACTTTACTGATGAATTTAAAGATTTTTAAACCTTAACGTTCTTGGCAAACGAATTTCTAGAAAAGATTTAAATACTATCTTTGTGAAAATAAAGAGAAATTGTCTTTTTCTTGGGTAATTGGTTTCCCGATATAGTCGGGGTGGACTGTTTGAATGTGTATGCTTATGTGTTACTGCTTCGTAATTTATATTCCGCGAGCTGGGTGATTTCTTCTAATACTCTGATGGGAGCGGGCTGTATGCCACGACAGGTTAATAGATGCTTCTATGGTTCACGCCGTTCGACCCTTCGACAGTGCATATTTTACATTTATGGTTGTTCGGGCCGTTCGACCCTCGGCATTTCCTGGGCATGATATTTGCTGGATACCATATGTGATTTGAACTGTTTAATTGTCTTAAGATATGAGTGGTTAACTGAGATGATGGGAACTGGGATTTAAAATTTATGGAAGAAGTTGTCCTTTCCTGCTATTATATGTTATTCTATAGTAACATCCATGTTTGACATCACACTTGATTATATTAATTTGACCTCTAGTAAGTGTCAAAGTCGACTTCTCGTCACTAACTCTTCGAGGTTAGGCGAGATACTTACTGGGTACACGTTATTTTCGTACGCATGCTACACTTGCTGTGCATTTTGTTGCAAAGGTACATGTATATCTAGTGGCCCCGCTTGTCATCGTGGCATGGTTGATATGGGGACTTGGGTGAGTTGCACCTCTCGAGACGACCCGCAGACAGCAGAGTCTAACTTTCTTTACTATCCCGTTTGTATTCTTGACGGTTATTGTATTTCATTTGGTTTTTCTTAGAAATTTCTCATGAACTAGTGACACCGGGTTCTGGGATGTATTTGTTAATTGAGGTGTTAAAACCTTGTAATTTACTCAGTAAATTCTTTATCGATTTTCATATAATGAAATGAAAACTAAGGATTTCAAAATAATAAAATAGGAACTTAATTAACTAATGAGTGTTGGCTTGCCTGACTGTGGTGTCCGGCGCCACTACGACCTTAATGGATTTTTGGGTCGTGACAACGTGGTATCAGAGCACTAGGTTTCCTTCGGTCTCACGAGTCATGAGAAAGTCTAGTAAAGTCTTGAGGATCGGTACGGAGACATATGTACTTATCTTCGAGAGGCTACATGGCTGTTAGGAGTACTTCACTTCTTGATTCCTTATCGTGCGATTTGATTCCTTTGAGGCTTATGCCTACATTTTTTCTTACTCAATCTTACACGCCGCGAAGCGCTTGCTATACATCAAGAATTCGAGGTATTGTAATGGTACTACAGATATGGTGCGTGATGTTTTTCCATGTGTAGTTGGTTGGGGCTATTGTCGTTGCTCTGTGGGAGGATATTATATTGTTTCAGCTCAATAGTTGTGTTTCCGAGAGCTTTGAGGCTATGCTCAGGTTATTATGATGCTTATGATTGGTTATCGCACGATATTGGTAATGATGATAGGATGCTTGCCCATATGTCGGGGAAATGGATGACTTGACAGGAGTTCTACTCGGAGCGTGATTCCGATATCTTAGTATTTTATTTCCGGCGGAGGAAAGACAATTGGACAATAAATGATCAGGTTCGGGTTGATAGATTACTGAGACTGGGTGTTTTCAAGTGAGGTGGAATCTTCATCTGTGATGTGGCATCATCGTCTTTGATCGAATAAGATGTGTTAAGTTCGCTGGTGCTATGGTTTATTCGGTCCCATTGGGTCAGAGTAATGTGAAGTAGTATTGAAGAAGCGGCTGTCAGAGATCGTGGTGTGCGGTGATTCATGATTGAATATGTATTTCTAATGTAGGCGGCTCAAGGATGATGATCTTCAGAGAGTTTTGAAGTTGTGGTGGTCTGCTGGTTTAAGTGCTACGGAGAATGATATTTATTTGAGGCAACAACTGGGCAACATACGATGATGAAAGACATGTGGGAAGTGTCAGGCAATGGTTAAATTTCTAGAAGGCTAGGTGTAAGAAGCGGAAGTCGAGCAGTTGCTTAAAGGAGTGAGTTTGACCAAAGTGGGAGAGTGGCAGTGTAGCATATGAGTTCTGTGGTAATATAGATGCACATCTTGAGGAGAAGTTTGGAGCGATTTGGGAATTTTAGTGGATGGTGGTTGGGTCCACGGGCTTAAATTGAAATATTGGCTATTTGGGCGGAAGATTGGATACAACAGAGAGGATTTGTTCGATATGAAGAAGGATGCAACATAACTGTGAATTAGAAGATATTGTCGCGCATTTAGTAGATGTCCATGAGGAGCGGACGGATTGGTAAATTGGTGAATGAGAACGGGTGTAGGATGGGGTATTGATGTCATAGAGATTGTGCAGTACATCGTCGTTGGAAGGTGTCAGTTGGTAATTTTCGCAGGTGGGTTATCTTCTGTGAGAAGGTCAGTGGTTGCGTGGTTGGCAGAGTTTCTGCGAGGGATTTTACTGACTATTCAGCAAGAGGTCCGATATGAGAATGTGGTTAATGACTCAGAGTGCTTGTGAAATGCAAACAAAAGGATTTCAAGGAATTTGGCGAGTTAGTTATGCGGGATCATGTCAAAAATGAAGGAAGATTCTTGGTGAGTTCCAGATTTGTATAATAGCGGCTTCAGGCTAGGTGGGAGAGTTCCACCGCCTACGATTGGGTTGCATGGGTATCTACTGGCGAAAATTCTGGTCATCGACATATTAGTGGGTTATTACAGCTAAGGGGAGAAGACATGAGTAGTAATTGAGCATAGGATTTGATAAATGTGTGCAAAGGTTGGCCTTATGGAATCAGGTTTAGGCTTTGGAAAGATTCAGGATTTATTCTTAGTACAGAGGTAATTTGCAAGGGAAGTGATTCAGTCGGGTGCTTATTTAAGATGGATGTTCAAGTACCAGCGAAGCCGTGGAGTTTATTATATTCGGGACCAAGCCAGATTGGGTCACTCTCAACAGCGGTCCTAGTAGATTCAAAGGTTAGAATGTGGGGTCTAAGGACTTCAAGCCCACGATATGGTTAAGAATCGAGCTTTTGCAGCAGAATTTTGAGAAAGAGAATATGGTTGGAGTGTTCTATTTAATCCTCGGCGTGTAGAGTAGCATTTGGAGGAAAAGGGAAAAAATGACTTCGGGTTCCTAAAAAGGTTATCGAAATGGGTATAACGGTCGAAGATGTGAATATGTGTGCAAGGAGAGCATGAAACAGTTCATGGGCTTGGAGATAGAGTAGTCTCGTGGAATGAAATCACTGGAAGTGAGTGCGAATTTAGTTGCTATGTGTTGATTTGGAGTTATCATCATTCCTAAGGTGAGTGCAAATTGGATTAAGGTATAAGATGGCTTGTGTTATATGAGCTTATGGAAGGTTTAATTTAATCTCATTGCGATTTGTGGCGGTGTTAGCATATGGGCATTGTGAGTTATTGTCCATCTTGATCTATGGCTTGAGCAAAGTGGGGGGAGCCTGCTGTTGATAAGTTGATCGCAAGGCTAAGTGTCGTATCAGCTTCAGTTTGAGGTATTCGAGTGAATCAGTTATGTCTTGCAGAGGTGGAGTTTGAGAATGACGCGAGTAATGGAAATTTGGAAAAGTTAGATGGCCAGCCATGGGGGAATTGGCCTGATGGTGGCAATGATCAGTGCCTCCAGCGTGATTAGATTATGCATGTGATTTGTGGAGGTACGTTCAAGGCTTGACGGCCACCGTAACTGATTTTATTTGGAAGCATTCAAGTTTCATGGCCTGTCATGGGTAGGCGGATCTCGGAAGGATATGGTGGCATAGACTATTACCTGAGGATTTTCATGTTTTTTGATTATGAGAATTCACTCGTGTGTCATTATGGTTCTCTTAAATTGAGTTAAGTAAAAGGTTTCTATGTGATAAAGTGTTCGCCCTAATAGTGGTTCAGGGGTTATGATGGAATTCTTGTGCATGTTAGGTGCAGTGAGCAGTATGGAATTTGAGGTGAGGATCAAGGTTGTGGTTCGGTGTTGACAAGGATGTCACTAGCTCGGATGATAAAGGAAAGGGATTTGGATGTTTAGAGTAAGCTGGTATTGTCTTTAGCATCACCTAAGATCGGTGGTTGTGTAAGAGGCTTTGCCTTCTAGTTGCAGATTTCTTGGTGGGCTTTATAACATTTGTGTGGACGATGGTATGGAGGTGCAGACTTGTTATCTAGTGCAGGAGGTCGTGGGAGTGTATTCCACGCGAGGATTGTATGAGTGTGACATGTAGTCACTTGATTGATTGAAGGTTTGAACCAAGTATGAAGGATGTGGTAAAATGACTTATTTGAGAGTTTATGCCTGGAGGGCGCTCGGTTCTTTTGCATTGTGGATTGTGAGAGTTTTCCCCCGGCTACGATGGATGTTCTTGTGTGTTATGAGAAAAGTGGGTTATTATGGACCCAGGTAAGACTATTAGCCTAGTTCGGTGCGATCAGAATCGACTCGAGGGTTGTGGATGGATTTAAATATGATTATGGGCTGCATAAGAGTTAGGTGTGTTCATTTCGGTATAGCGCTTCTCATGGAGAGGTATTAGAACATTAGATGTTGTTCCATCATCGTCCATTTCATGTAATATTATGATTGTGCCGTGTGAGTTGTGAAATGACTTGACAATTTCTTATGTGTTGAGGTTCCGGGTAGTGATGATGTTATGTGAGCATGATAACTCTTGAGATTCAAAGTATATATATATCACACCTCAGTTGTGCTTGAGTTTTTTAGCGTATGGCTCGATTAGTCTCCCCAGGATGGTATTATGCACTTAGTGTGCTGGTGATCGATATTCGATATTTTGTGGTAATGAGCAATTTCGCTTGGTGTGTATCTCCTTATGTAAGTTTTATGGGTGGATCAAGTGGCATGCCGCCATGGGTATGTTATTTGGATCGGGTTTCACGCCGCAACAGCGTGATGTTGAGTACGGTTCCCTATATTTATTTTTCTTGTGTTTTACTTCCTATTTTCTGAGGAAAGTTCATATTAGGTGCGTGAGTCGAGCAGTCCCTTCCTGAGTCATTTCCTTATGTATCATGTTTGAGTTGTGGCCTATTGGCGCATTGTGGCATCATGTGAGACTGTTGGTCATGTCTGGGGTGATTTGTTGCATGAGCGGTTCATTCTGGGTGAGACGAGATTTATTGGATCAAGGATCAGTCCGATAAGATTATGTAAAGTATATTAAAGAGCAAATACCATTATTTGGTTCATAATGAGGTAATGATTCTAGTCAAGAGGAGAGATTCAAGGATTTGTTAACTCTGCAGTTGGTTATGAATTTCTTCACATCTCCTCCGTTGTGGTGGTACCATAAGTGTTGTAGAAAGACCTATATATATGTCATGAGGTGCATTGGGAGCATCAGATTCGTGGAATATTGGCCATTAAGATCAAGGAATGTCATTATGGTTAAATGATGAATTATGCGGTGTATGGTGCTAATTCAGCAAAGGCATGCAATCATGTTCTGGTACCTCATGTAGTGATTGATTCGGTGTTCATATATTGGAAACAGACCTGGCGGAGAATTTCGGGAGTTGGAACTGGGTTCTGAGCTTATTGTATGGATAAAAGAAGATATCTTCAGATTTGATCGAGCTAATGCGCTCAGCTGAGTGGTGGCAGCATAGGTAGGTGCACGAAGTGTTAAACGGTGATTTCAGATAACTCCATAGCAGTTCTTAGCACGTTCGAGGACAAACGTATATTTAAGTGGGAGAGAATGTAACGACCCGACCGGTCGTTTTGAGCTCTAGCATGACGTTTGGCAGTTTAAGGCCATGAGCATCTTCATTTCAGGTATTATGACTTGTAGGCGTGGTCGGAACTGAATTTTGGGAAGTTCAGAGTCAAATTGGAAAGAAAGTCCTCATTTCGGAAGCCTTAAGTTAGAAGAATTGACTAAGATTGGATTTTTGAGTAAACGACCTCAGAATTAGGATTTGAAGGTTCCAGCAGGTTCGTATGATGATTTCGGACTTGGGCGTATATTCAGAGCGGTTTTGGATGATCAGGGAGCGTTTCAGCGCATATTGTGGAAGTTAGTATTTTGGAAGAAATTTCATAAGTCTGGGTTGAAGTGCATTTAAGTGATATTGATGTCCGTTTTGGATTCCGAGATTGGGAATAGCTCCGTGTGGTGATTCTGCTGTTGGGAGCGCGATCAGAAATAAATTCGGAGGTCCGTAGGTCATTTTGGAGTCATTTGGCTAATGTTAGAAATTTAAAGGTTTTAAGAAGTCCGACCGGAAGTGGAAACTTTGATATCGGGGTCGGATTCCGATTCCGAAAGTTGGAGCAGGTAAGTATGTTGAATGTGACTTGTGTGCAAAATTTGACGTCAATCGGGCGTGATTTGATAGGTTTCGGCATCAAATGAAGAAGTTCGAAGTTCTAAAGTTCTTCAAGTTTGAATTGGGGTGTGATTCGTGATTTTGACTCCGTTTGATGTGATTTGAGGCCTCGAGCGGGTCGGCATTCTGTTTTGGAATTGGTTGGTGTGAATGGACGGGGTCCCGGGGGCCCCGGGTGGATTCCGGATGGTTAACAGATCGAGTTTGGAATTGGGAGGATAGATGAGGAACCTGTCATCCGATGCAATCGCACTTGCGCAAAAAGGGCCGCAGGTGCAAGTTCGCGTGTGCGAACCGAGTGGTCGCAGGTGCAGTGGGTGAAGAAAAGCTTGGGAGTGCAGGTGCGAGGGTGTGTCCGCACTTGCGAAGGCGCATATGCAGAAAAGGAGGCGCATCTGCGGCTCCGTGCCGGGAAAGGGAGTGCGCAGGTGCGAGGTTTGGGCCGCACCTGCGAGGCTGCAGGTGCGGCGGTTCGACCGCAGGTGCGGGAGTCGGGTCTGGGCAGTTTATTATTTTAAAAGCGGAATTTGGCCACTTTCTTTCATTTTCTCTATCTTGGGCAATTATTAGAGGGTTTGAAGAGGGGATTTCATTATATATGGCAAGGTAAGCTATCTCCACCCACCTTGAGTTAAATACATTGATTATGTATAGATTTTTAACATGGAAATTTATGGAAACTTGGGGTTTTGGTAGAAAACCTAGAAATTTGTAATCTTGGATTGTTACCACGAATTTGAGCATGAAATTGAGAGAGAATTCTATATTTGAGTTTGTGAGGTTATGGGCAATCTTTATCTTTTAAAAGTCTTGGAAATCCGTGTGCGTGGGCCCGAGGGTGAATTTATCGACTTTCCAAGCGGAGTTGAGAATTTATATAAATTGAATTGTTATAATATTAGAGTATATTTTCATTGGTTTTCCCGGTATTTGGATAGTTTTGGGACGTTGTGCATCAATTTGAGTCATCGGAAGGGCTTGGAAGCCAGTTATGAATCTTCGGAGCGAGGTAAGTCTCCTTTCTAACCTTGTAAGAGGTAATTATCCCCATAGGTGAAATAATNGATTGTCCTACTCGGTGGAACTCAACATATTTAATGTTGAAAACAACTATAGAATACAAAAAGGTATTTAACAAGTTGAGTCTAACTGACACAAATTATCAGTCGTATCCAACTGAAGAGCAATGGAGTAATGCAGAAGATGTTTCTGATAAGCTCAAACTTTCTTATCGTATCACTGAACAGTTTTCAGGAACTCAATATCCAACTTCTAGTCAATACTTTCTTCCATATTTTGATGATTTCGGACTTGGGCGTATATTTAAAGCGGTTTTGGATGATCCAGGAGCGTTTCAGCGCATATTGCGGAAGTTAGTATTTTGGAAGAAATTTCATAAGTCTGGGTTGAAGTGCATTTAAGTGATATTGATGTCCGTTTTGGATTCCGAGTCTGGGAATAGCTTCGTGTGGTGATTCTGCTGTTGGAAGCGCGATCAGAAGTAAAGTCGGAGGTCCGTAGGTCATTTTGGAGTCATTTGGCTAATGTTAGAAATTTAAAGGTTTTAAGAAGTCCGATCGGAAGTGGAAACTTTGATATCGGGGTCGGATTCCGATTCCGAAAGTTGGAGCAGGTCCGTATGTTGAATGTGACTTGTGTGCAATATTTGAGGTCAATCGGACGTGATTTGATAGGTTTCGGCATCGAATGAAGAAGTTCGAAGTTCTAAAGTTCTTCAAGTTTGAATTGGGGTGTGATTCGTGATTTTGACTCTGTTTGATGTGATTTGAGGCCTCGAGCGGGTCCGCATTATGTTTTGGAATTGGTTGGTGTGCATGGATGGGGTCCCGGGGGCCCCGGGTGGATTCCGGGTGGTTAACATATCGAGTTTGGACTTTGGAGGATAGATGAGGAAGCAATCATCTGGTGCAATTGCACTTGCGCAAAAAGGGCCGCAGGTGCAAGTTAGCGGGTGCGAACCCAGTGGTCGCAGGTGCAGTGGGTGAAGAAAAGCTTGGCAGTGCAGGTGCGAGGGTGTGTCCGCACCTGCGAAGGCGCAGATGCAGAAAAGGAGGCGCATGTGCGGCTCCGCGCCAGGAAAGGGAGTGCGCAGGTGCGAGGTTTGGGCCGCACCTGCGAGGCTGCAGGTGCGGCGGTTCGGGTCTGGGCAGATTATTATTTTAAAAGCGGAATTTGGCCACTTTCTTTCATTTTCTCTATCTTGGGCGATTGTTAGAGGGTTTGAAGAGGGGATTTCATCGTATATGGCAAGGTAAGCTATCTCCACCCACCTTGAGTTAAATACATTGATTATGTATAGATTTTTAACATGGAAATTTATGGAAACTTGGGGTTTTGGTAGAAAACCTAGAAATTTGTAATTTTGGATTGTTACCACGAATTTGAGCATGGAATTGAGAGAGAGAGAATTGTATATTTGAGTTTGTGAGGTTATGGGTAATCTTTATCTTTTAAAAGTTTTGGAAATCCGGTCGCGTGGGCCCGAGGGTGATTTTATCGACTTTCCAAGCGGAGTTGAGAATTTATATAAATTGAATTGTTATAAGTATTAGAGTATATTTTCATTGCTTTTCCCGGTAATTGGATAGTTTTGGGACGTTGTGCATCAATTTGAGTCATCGGAAGGGCTTGGAAGCCAGTTATGAATCTTCGGAGCGAGGTAAGTCTCCTTTTTAACCTTGTAAGAGGTAATTATCCCCATAGGTGAAATAATTAAATATGTGCTACCATGTGGGGGGGGGGGNCCCGATATAGTCGGGGTGGACTGTTTGAATGTGTATGCTTATGTGTGACCGCTTCGCAATTTATATTCCGCGAGCGGGGTGATTTCTTCCACTACTCTCATGGAGCGGGCCGTACGCGACGGCAGGTTAATAGATGCATCTATGGTTCGCGTTGTTCGACCCTTCGGTAGTGCACAATTTACATTTATGTTGGTTCGGTCCGTTCGACCCTCGACATTTCTTGCGCATAATATTTGCTGGATACCATCTGTGATTTAAACTGTTTAATTTTTTTAAGATATGAGTGGTTAACTGAAGATGACGGAAACTGGGATTTATAATTTATGGAAGAAGTTGTCCTTTCCTGCCGTTATATGTTATTTGATAGTAACATCCATGTTTGACATCACACTTGATTATATTAATTTGACCTCTAGTAAGTGTCAAAGTCGACCTCTCATCACTACCTCTTCGAGGTTAGGCAGGATACATACTGGGTACACGTTATTTTCGTACTCATGCTACACTTGCTGTGCATTTTGTTGCACAGGTACATGTATATCTAGTGGCCCCGCTTGGCGTCGTGGCATGGTTGATATGGGAACTTGGGTGAGCTACACCTCTTGAGACAACCCATAGTTAGCAGGGTCTCCTCTAGCGTATTGAGTTGTACTTTCTTTACTGTCCCGTTTGTATTCTGGACAGTTATTGTATTTCATTTGGTTTTCTTAGAAATTGCTCATGCACTAGTGACACCGGGTTCTGGGATGTATTTGTTAATTGAGGTGTTAAAACCTTGTAATTTACTCAGTAAACTTTTTATCGATTTTCATATAATGAAATGAAAAGTAATGATTTCAAAATAATAAAACAAGAACATAATTAACTAATGAGTGTTGGCTTGCCTGACTGTGGTGTCCGTCGCCTTCACGACCTTAATGGATTTTTGGGTCGTGACAATTGTATTGTATTGTTTCTCTACTGTCCAATTGTATTCCAGACGGTATTGTACTACATTTTATTTTCTAGAAATTGCTCATGCACTTGTGACTCCGGGTATAAGATGTATATGGGATTAGTTAGTATTGAAAAGTGGTTAAAGAAATTATTATTTACCCGGTGAGTTCATTATTTATTACTAAATTTAAGGAAAAGAAATTATTTCAAAAATATTAAAATGAGAATTTAATTAACTATTTAGTGTTGGCTTGCCCGACAGTGGTGTCCGGCGCCATCACGACCTTTAATGGGTTTTGGGTCGTGACAACATGGTATCATAGCACTAGGTTCCGTTAAGTCTCACGAGTCATGAGAAAGTCTAATAGAGTCTTGTGGCGTGCAACCCGATTCATATACCTCACATAGCTCACAGCTCGGCAGTCAGGCCCTATCTAAGTCAATAACCTCTCCAGACTTTCGGGCTCACAAAAATCATAATATTTAGCCTAAACAGAGATAAGAACAAGTATTAACAAGAAATAAGAGGGAGCAGAGATATGACACACAAATAAGACTGTGACTGAGTACGAGATAATAATTAGTAGTCAATTCAACAAGCATACGGCTGTTGTGGGTCCCAACAATAATATCATAGGGCCTAAGCATGGTTTTCAACATGAATGGCAGTCAAATTACTAGAAGACAAGGAAAACATGTTAGCAACAATAGGCAATTCGGTTTTACAGTCTCACAGGACGGACCAAGTCACAATCCC
Organism: Nicotiana paniculata; assembly: GCA_005239505.1. Lineage (NCBI taxonomy): Eukaryota > Viridiplantae > Streptophyta > Magnoliopsida > Solanales > Solanaceae > Nicotiana > Nicotiana paniculata. The sequence goes on from ML318312.1 coordinate 40,369, forward strand.
TCATGTGTGTCACCTCCATATAGTCAGATCATACCGAGTTTCGGGATTGCATACCCTCAAGACCAGATTTAAGACTGCTACTTACCTCAACTATGCATAAATCCTACTCCGAAATGCCCTTGCCCCTCGAATCAGTACAAAAGTCGAAAAACCCGAAAGCCCACTCACTCATGAGTCTAACCATACTAAATTCATCAAAATCGGACACCATTTGGTAATCCAAAACCCCAAAATCCACTGTCCAATTCTCAAGCCCTAAACCCCCAAATTTCCAACTCAAATTCCTAGTTAGATGATGAAGAAAGCAATAGATTCACGAATTTTAGTCCAATCCGGGTTAGAATCACTTACCCCAACGATTCCCTTGAAGAATCCCTGAAAAATCGCCTCACACCGAGCTCCCAAGTCCCAAAATCGAAAATGGGATTACAGCCCTCGAAGTTGATGTTTTCTGCCCAGTAGTTCCGCACCTGCGGACTTCCTGTCGCATCTGCGACGCCGCACCGGCGAAAATTCCAACGCAGGTGTAGATTGCACTTAAGATCCCAAATTTCGCTTCAGCGATCAGATTGTCGAACCTGCGGGCCCTTGCCCGCTACTGCGATCTTCCCACTCGAGGCCATTTCCGCTTCTGCGCTTCCTCTTCCGCATCAGCGGATTCGCAGATGCGCTCCTCTTCTTGCACTTGTGTTTCCTGTCCAGCCTTGCCGACATCTGCGGGTCCGCACCTGCGGGCTCCCCACCGCAGGTGTGAAACAGCAGAAAAGTAGAAAAACTCAGCAATACATAAGTCTAAATTTCCTTCCGATCAGCATCCGAAACACACCCGAGGCTCCCGGGACCTCAATCAAACATACCAACAAGTCATATAGCCCATTACAAACTTAGTTGAACCCTAAAATCACCCCAAACAACATCAAAACTCAGATTAAATACGAATTCAAGCCTAATGAACTTCTAAACTTCCAAATTCCTCAAACGACGCCGAAACCTATCAAACTACGTCCGATTGACCTCAAATTTTGCACACAAGTCATAAATGACATCGTGAATCTACTCCAATTTCTGGAAATCCAATCCAACTCTGATATCAAAATTTACACTGCCAGCCAAATTCGTCAAGTCCAACTTTCGCCAATTCAAGCCCAATTCTACTATAGACCTCCAAATCACATTCCGGACACGCTCCTAAGTACAAAATCGCCTAACGGAGCACAGAACCATCAAAATTCAAATCCGAGGCTGTTTACACATAAGTCGATATCTGGTCAACTTTTCCAACTTAAACTCTCAGTCCACTCTGAAATCACTCTGGACCCGAACCAACCAACTCAGTAAGATGTATAACAACTGTAGAGCACAAAAGAAGCAAAATATGGGGGAACACGACTATAAATCTCGAGACGACCGACCGAGTCGTTACACATATTGTCCTCAAAGGATCTATTTTTATTAAATCATTGCTCATGGCCAACTAAAACATTTGAATAAAAAAATCAAACATATGATTTTCTTCATATTAAAGCCTTTAGAAAATTAACTTCTATTTTCGGAGATACAACGGTGCTATCAATTAATCATGTTTCAAAAAAAATACTTTTCATAAAAAAATATCTTTAGCACTCAAATATTTTATATTCTTTCCAATACACAAGTTTAAATAAAATTTATAACATTTTTCTCAAGCATCATTTGACATCAAATCTTTAGAAATAAGATTTTTCAAGTATAAAATAACAAGACTTTCTTTACGCAACACAACTCAAAATACATGGTGATTTCCTTTCCCGCTTCCCACAAGTACGGATGCACATTTAAAAATAAACTAACGTAATAGTTTAAATATAATTTTTAGAGAAAATTCCTCAAGAAGAGTAAGTTTTAATCAAGTTACCTCAAGTCCAAGCTTCATACTATTACTGCGATGCTCCAATTTTTTTAAAATGCCAAAACGCCATCACAAGTCGATATCTACGTTATGAATTCACATATATCATTAACGTGTCACAAAAATACTAATTAAACAAATTAAGCGCCTAACACTTAGGTCCAACTTAAAAAACTTTCACCAAAATCCTCGTTTCACCATTTGAAGGTCAACTTGTTAATGTTAACTCCCATTCATCCATTAAATGTGTTATGGAATCTAGTTCTTCTGTAGAAACTCAAAACAACGCCGTTCAAATAAACCCAACACTATTGATCTTCCCTACCAACAAGCTTTTCAATGTCAAAGCTAGGGTTCATCTATTCCACTCTTTTAATTACTGTTCCAACTTATAAGTAATATAAAAATAGTCATTTATACTCCATAAATAAGCTTCAAGTAGCAGAATTAATTTGGAAGCAAACCCTATTCATTGAAATAGCTAATTCATAACCCCTATATGTACTTCACAAAAAAAAAAAAAAAAAAAAAAAAGAGAAAGTTTCTTGTAAATTGGCAAACTTAATCTTCTATATAAAGCCAAAATTATTAAATATTTCCGAACTTGTTTCGTGCGACCCAAATTAAACAACATAACGAAAAAACTATTAAATTCTAGCAATAGACGAATGAATGGATAGATACATTTAAAGAAGAATTTTTTAGAAACTCCATTTGTCCTAATTATATAGAAAAGAAGTTTGAGAGTCTAAATAATTGACTATTGCATCCATGACCTTAAATATAATTAATGTAATAAACTTTTATACATATGAAAAATAAAGTGAATTATAAAGTTAAACTAAATAATATTCACAAAAATTGGAATTACGTCCGGGAGGAATGCTAGTTCAAAAAAAGAGAATGTGACAACATTAATGGCGGAGAAGCAATCATCACACTTCGAGTCTCAACTGTTTCTCATTGGCACGACATTTCTATCTAACCCACTTCAACTTTTGGTAAGCCTTTTGTTCTGGTCACTTCACTTGGCCTTAAATAGGAATGAATAAAATACGAATTTGAATTTTTAACGAGATAGTCATAAAATTCATATGGTTTTAGTAATGTTAAATTTTATGAGTCTGTTTGCACAAGTGAGTTATGTCTTTATGTCTAAGGCTTAGGCTTTTTCTTGGGTTGACTTTTTCATATATTCAAAAAGTTAATAACACATTCACAATATATTCTTTATATACAAACCAAGTTATAAATTATCAATATGAGAATTATTTTTACAGTTCACCACCTTAATTCCTCTATACACATATAAACACATTTAATTAAAAAATTAAACAATTTTGCACTGTCATTATAAGAGTTAAATAAGACCAGCAAAAATGATATCAAAAATAAATAAAAAAATCTTTGAAAGATGATTATTAATTAATAACATGATTCCTGAAAGATCTAAACTTAACTGTCAATGGAAATATAATTTTAGGCCATGAGTAAAAGTTTGGTAATCAAATTTATCTTGAACCGGCACCCAAACAAATATTCAGTTCACTCTAGCTCGAAAAAAAATACTCAAAATAACTCAAAGATACAGAAAATGGAAATAAAACGATGAGGCCAAAATTAATCAGAACCAACAACTTTCATGTTGATGACGAAAATTCGGATACTGCCTTTTCTGTGAAGCTTTTTACAATAAAATCACAACCACAATCTACTGATTTCCAAAGCTAGCAATGCTAAATTTTCTAAAACCTATCTTAAACTCAGTCTTTAAACTCTCTTTCTTTCTTACTTAGCACAATTTTTCTACCTCTTTTTTTTGTCTCTGCCTCCGTCCCTCTTACCCTTTCTACTATATGGGATATTTTTATATGTATGTGTGTGAATCGTGGAGGGCTAGTGTAACTAGTGCACTCTGTGTGCATTGTGTCGTGTGTGTTTTTGCGAAGGTGAGTGAGACGTAAGGGGGTTTTAGGGGAAGGACGTGAGTTAATGGGGCTGTTAGATATCATATAGGTTTTTTATTTTTACTTTTTCTTTTTACTTTTTTTTTTTTTTACTTTTTTTTGTTCTTTTTGTTACTATCTTAAAAAAAAAAACTTTTTTTAAATAAAGAAAAGAGAAAATAGAATACATAGCTAAAAGTATTAGCCAACCACTTTAAGACTTATATATTGTAAATATAAAAAAATTAAATATTCACACTATAGTTTAAATTATACTAAAAAAATTACCATAGCTTACTTATTAAAATTTATATATATATATATATATATATATATATATATTGTGGTAGCTTTTTTTAATTAGTTATTTTCATATAAAACCTATTAAGAGTACGATAAAAGTTTTAAAATATTAAGATTAAACCTAAATAAATATTTACACTAAAATAGTATAGAATTTGGGTGTAGTCAAAAATTAGTTGTTCACATCATGCCCCTCTTTGCTTGGAAACATGGAGAGTTTTCAGGCAAAGAAAATGAACAAGGTGACTGATTTTTGACCTCACTATTATTTAATAAGGAAAAGAAGATAAAAGAAAAAGATGTGACCAAGCCTTGGTTTTAGGCCACCTATATATCCCGATATAAGGGAATCAGGTCACCTGTAGTTCAAGTGGAAGAAGAGTGACGGAGTATGCTTAGATGGAGAGTCCACTGAGGTTCCGTCGAGGTTCCGATCTGCGGTTCCGACTATTACATCAAAACGAAAAGAAAATTACATACTCTTGAAATCTAAGAGTTAAAAAATTCCTATCTAAATTCCATCTGGAATCTTGTCTTGATTCTTGACTTGCTTCCTTCATTGACTTTAGACTGAAATCTGATGCGCTCCGATGTAACAGACTATGAAACACTCTCACAGGCTTCTTCTAAGTTTAGCCCTGTTTTTCCCATTTCTACTTCATTCTTGTATGGTTCAACTCTTTTGTGTTGCGTTGGGTTGATTAGTTCGGGTTTAGAGTGGTTATGGTGAGAAATGAGGCACTTAGTCTCTTAGGTTGGAGGTTTAGTGGGAAAAATCAACTGGAAGTTGGCTTATAGGTAATTGATCTCGGAATGTGGTTTTTGTGTCTCGGATAGCTTCATTAGGTGATTTGGAACTTAGGAGTATGTTCGGAATGTCATTCGGAGGTCCGGACTAGAATTAGGCTTGAATTGGCGAAATTCGATTTTTGGCGATTTTCGGTCGGCAGTGGAAAATTAGCTATCGGGATCGGAATGGGATTCTGAAAGTTGGACAGGTCTGTAGTGTCATTTGGGAGGTGTGTGCAAATTTTCAGGTCATTCGGACGTAGTTTGGGTAGTTTCGGCACCATTGGCGAATTTCGGAAGGCTAGAAATCCTTAGGCTTGAATTATGGATCTATTTGGTGTTTTGATGTTGTTTTGGGTGTTTCGAGGGTTCGACTAAGTTCGGGTGATCATATATGACTTATGGGTGCCATTGGTTGGGGTCCCAAGGGCCTCGAGGTGAGTTCAGATGGTTGACAGATGAGTTTTTGGCATTAGAGTGTGCTGGTGTGATTCTGTTATGTGATTCCGCAGATGCAGACGGGTGGCCGCATGTGCGGTCATCGCAGGTGCAGTCATCGCAGGTGCAGATTAGTCGTCGCAGGTGCGGTGTTTGGGTTGGTTGAGGTTCATCGCAGATGCAGAGATGTTACCGCACCTGCGAGCCCGCATGTGCAACTGTTTGGATGCAGGTGTGGATAAAGGGAAAATTAATGGGAACCGCAGATGAGCATCTGGGACCGCAGGTGCGATTAAGAGGCCGCAGATGTGGCAATCGCTGGGCAGGTCATATAAATAGATGCCTTTGCAAATTTTGGCTTATTTCATCGATTTTTCATGCGCGTTGGAGCTTGTGGGAGCAATTTGAAGAGAGAATTCAAGGGAATTTCATGGAGGTAAGATTCTTGGACCTAAAACTCATTTCTATGGTAATATTTGACTGATTAAACATGAAATTTATGGAAATTAGTGGTTAAAAGTGGGGATTTAGGGCTTGAAATTGGAGAGTTTAGATTGTGGATTTGAGGGGCCATTTGGGGTCCGATTTTGATGTATTGTGTATGCATGAACTCGTGAGATCGTAAGGATTCTAGTTTCTTGATTTTTATCGGAATCCGAGACGTGGGCCCGGGGGTTAGGTTTGGCCAATTTCGGGATTTTTGATGTAAAATGGATATTTTCGAGTGGGCTTTGTCCCTTTAGAATATTTTGATGATATGAATCTGTTTTGAATAGATTCGGAGCGCGTTGAGGCCGAGTCGAGGGGCAAAGGCATCACGATGTTGTTTTCTTCCGGTTTGAGGTAAGTAACGAACGTAAATCTAGACCTGAGGGTATGAAACTCCGGTATTTCATATTGTTTTGGTAAATGAGGTGACAAACATGCTAGGTGACGGGCGTGTGAGCGTGCACCGGTAGGGATTGTGACTTGGTCCGTCCTGTACTGGTTATTGAGCCGCGTATTTGATTCGAAATCATATGACATTCCGTATTGTAAAGATTTATACTATATTTTGGGTTGTATGCCATGTTTGGGGCCTTGTGCCGACCTGTTTAGACCCTCAGGGGTGTTTTTACTACTATTCTCACACTTCTTTTGATAGAAAATATAATCTCAGTCATGATTTATACTTGTTCATTGTTCATTCCTGTTTATCACCCCGTTTTCAAGCAAATGAAAGATATTTTAGGCTGAGTCCCAGTGAGTTGTGGTGAGTTGCCCGAGTGGCTTGTGAGGGTGATGACTGAGCGAGGCTGAGAGCCGGATTGTGAGGATAGTGATGGATCGGGCTGCATGCGGCAGCATTTTATACATATATATATATATATATATATATATATATNGTATATATTGGATCGGGCTGCACGCCGTAGCGAGGTATATATTGGATCGGGTTGCACGCGACAACAATATATATATTGGATTGGGCTGCACACCGTAGCGGTATAGCGCTTGGGCTAAAGGAGCCCCTCCGGAGTCTATACACCCCCAGTGAGCGCAGTCGACTATATATGGATCGGGCTGCACGCCGCATCGGTTATTATATGGTACCTATTGAGCGTGAGTGCTGAGTATGAGTGCTGATTGACGAGAGATGAGTCACGAGTGACTGAGAGGCTTTATTTGTGAGTGACATCGTGGCCGAGGGGCTTATTAGCTATGAAACTAGTGTTTTCACTCTTCTTTACATTTTTGCCTCTAAATGATAAATTTTGAACCAATGTTTTATATGATATTTTAAAAGCGAAACTAGAGTTTTATGACACTTTCGGAATGTAGATTCCTGACTTGATTTATTGATTTCCACTGATATTTCCTATTTGATCATTACATGATTTTAAAAGCTCGTCACTGCACTCAAGTCCTTATTTATATTTGTTACTTACTGAGTTGGTGTACTCACCTTACTCCCTGCACCTTGTGTGCAGATCCAGGTGGCCGAATCGAGTGAGATTCGATTCATCATCAGTGGAGCAGTGGTCAGAGATTGTGAGGTAGCTGCACGACGTTCGCAGCCCCACCCTTCTCCTTCTCATTTTGTCGCTAATTATATTTTCCCTAGACTTGATGTATTAAGGAAAACGTGTCAGATTCTATGTCCCATTTAGTTGCTCATGACTGTTGACTCCGGGTTTTGGGGATTTTGTTCAGATGTTTTCATTTCTTATCCGTATTAGTGAAATATTAAACACGTAAGATTTAGATAAAATTGCGTTATTCTTCTAAATGGAAAGTTCCTTGTATTATGTTCAGTAAATTGGCTAGCCTAGTACCACGATAGGCGCCATCAACAACTATGTAGATTTGGGGTCGTGATAGAGACCCTGTGTCTCCGCATGCATTATGTCCAAGCTGGTTGCGGGTGGTATTGAGATCAAATGTTCCACTTTCTTTGGCAAGAGCCGGAATCTTAACTTTTTAGACATCCAATCAGTGCTTTGCGGAAAAACCTATAAGCTACCACAACAAATAAAACGAACAAAAATTTTCTGCCCTAGTTTGCACTAGGAAATATTTTTTTTTGAGTTATTAAAAACACAATAAACTATCTTTGGTATTGCAGAATGAAGAATTATGTCACGACCCAAATCCGAATCTAGGTCGCGATGACACCCAACGTCGATGTTAGGCGAGCCAACCTTATTAGTCTAGTGTGTCCCATTAAATTTTACCAAAACTTTATTAAAATACTTGAGTTCTTGTCGCGAGCATGAGGGAAAGAATTTCAAGCATCAAAGACAATTTAACTGAAATGACCAAAAGTTAAGTTTTTAAATAGATACATGCCTGTGAACAACTATTTTTTGACCATACCCAAATTCTATACTATTTTTTTTGCTATAAATATTAATGTTATATCTAATCTTAATACTTTAAATTTTTATCTTACTC